>JAGGDV010000048.1:0-18038 GCA_017639485.1 Pluvialis apricaria
ATCTCTCCGGTTGTCCAGGTGTCTTTCTGTCTGTCTTGGTGTCCATCTGTCCAGTTGTCCAGGTGTCTGTCCTCGTGTCCATCCATCTGTCTGTCTGTCCAGGTGTCCATCCATCCGGGGCTCCATCCATCCATGGTGTTGTTCCTCTGGGCATCTGTCCAACTGCCCATCTTTCTGTCTGCTCACTTGTCCGTCCGTCCATCAGTCCGATTGTCCGTCTGTCTGGGTGTCCATCCAACCGTCCGTCTTTCCGCCTGCCCACTTGTCTGTCTGTCCGTCAGCCTGGCTGTACATCCCTCTGGGTGTCCCTCCATCCAGGTGTCTGGTTGTCCGTCTGTCCGGGTGTCCATCTGGGTGTCCATTCTGGTGTCAGCCTGTCTGTCTGCCCACTTGTCTGTCTGTCCATCCCTCTGGGTGTCCATCCCTCTGGGTGTCCATCACTCCAGGTGTCCACTTATCTCTCTGTCCAGGTGTCCGTCTGTCTGGGTGTCTGTCCACCCTGGTGTCTGCCCGTCTGGCTGGCCAGTTGTCCATCTGTCCAGGTGCCCAGCTGGTTGTCCATCTGTCCACCCAGCCGGGTGTCTACCTGGGTGTCCGTTTGTCTGTCTCCATCAGGATGTGCATCTGGGGGTCTGTCCAGATGTCCGTCCAGATGTTCACCCATCTGGGTGGTCTTCTTGTCCATCTGTCTGGCTGCCTCTTCATCCCACTCTCTGGCTGTCCGCCCATCTGGGTGTCCGTCTGTCCTGGTATCTGTGCAGGTGTTCGCTCACCTGGGTGTCCATCTGTCTGTCCGGGGTGTCCGTCTGTCTGTCCAAGTGTCCCTTGGGGTGTCCACCCATCTGAGTGTCCATGTGGGTGTCCATGTGGGTGTCCATCTCTCTGCCCGGGGGGTCCTTCCGTCTGTCCAAGCGTCCCTTGGGGTGTCCACCCATCTGAGTGTCCACCTGGGTGTCCGTCTGTCCAGATGTCTGTCCACCCCTCCACACCCCCATCCACCCGCGTGTCTGTCCGGTTGTCCGTCCATCCGGGGGCCTCATCCGTGTGTCCATGTGTGTGTGTGTGTGTGTCCCCATCCTTCCGGTTGTCCCATTCCTCCTCCTGTCTGTCCGTCCCTCCAGGTTGCACACCCTGGTGCCGTCCGTCCATCCGTCCGTCTGTCCCTCCATCCGCCTGTCCCCAGGGACCCCCCAAGATGTCCATCCACCTCTTGGCTTCATCAGACTCTCCAACTCCCCCCCCCCCCAACCCCCGCTGTGCCTCAGTTTCCCCATTCCCGACTCCACCAAATTCCCCCCTCTTCCCAAATCCAGGGGGGTCCCCCCCCCGACTTTGGGGACCCCCCCAAAATACCCGAGGGGATGCTGGAAAGTCCCCAAATCCCGATGCGATACCCAACTTCCCCAAAGTAGGGGACACACACACACACACGGAGGACGAGGACGTTCGGGTCCTGCTCGCCCGGTGACACTCTCTTTCCTCTCCCTCGCAGGTCGCCACGGCCGCCCACCTACTCCTGAGCACTGGTAAGTGTCCCCATGTCCCCTCCACACCCCCCCCCCCAGGCCTGAGGACACGGTGAGGGGGGTCCAGGGAAGGGGGGGACACACGGGGGACATGGGGGACACGGGGTAGGTCCCTTCCTTAGGTGAGTGGGTGGCTCAGTCATCTTGAAAGCGTCACGGCGGGTTCCTCCTTCCGCCCTGGGAGAGGATACGTCATCCCCAGGGCCCGGAGCAGCCGGGGGTGTCACAGCGTGGCCATGGTGCCCAGGGCGTCACGGAGTGTCCTCGGGGTGTCACGGAGCAGCCTCCGTCCCTGCGGTCCCCAGGATATCGCTGACTGTCCCCAGGGTGCTATGGAGCATCCTCCATCCCTGTGGTCCCCAGGGCGTCATGGAGTGTCCCCAGGGTGTCACGGAGCATCCTCTGTCCCTGTGGTACCCAGGGCGTCACTGAGTGTCCCCACGGTGTCACGGAGCATCCTCTGTCCCTGTGGTACCCAGGGCGTCACTGAGTGTCCCCACGGTGTCACGGAGCATCCTCTGTCCCTGTGGTACCCAGGGTGTCACTGAGTGTCCCCAGGGTGTCACGGAGCATCCTCCATTCCTGTGGTCCCCAGGGCGTCATGGAGTGTCCCCAGGGTGTCACGGAGCATCCTCTGTCCCTGTGGTCCCCAGGGCGTCATGTAGTGTCCCCAGGGTGTCACGGAGCATCCTCTGTCCCTGTGGTACCCAGGGCGTCACTGAGTGTCCCCAGGGTGTCACGGAGCATCCTCCATCCTTTTTGTCCCCATTGTGTCCCTGAGTGTCCCCAGGGTGTCACAGAACATCCTCTGTCATTTTTGTCCTCTGGGTGTCACTGTCCCCAGGGTGACATAGAGCATCCTCTGTCACTGTGGTCCCCTGGGTGTCACTGAGTGTCCCCAGGGCGTCACAGAGCATCCTCTGTCCCTGTTGTCCCCAGGGTGTCACTGTCCCCAGGGTGTCACAGAGCATCCTCCGTCCCTGTGGTCCCCAGGGCATCACAGAGCATCCTCTGTCATTTTTGTCCTCTGGGTGTCACTGTCCCCAGGGTGTCATAGAACATCCTCTGTCCCTGTGGTACCCAGGGTGTCACTGTCCCCAGTGTGTCATGGAGCATCCTCCATCCTTGTCCCCAGGGTGTTACGAAGCATCCTCTGTCCCTGTGGTCCCATCACCAAGCAGGAGCACCCATATCCCATCAGAGTCACCCCATCTTCCATCAGGGACCTCCATCACCCATCAAGGCCACCCATCTCCCATCGGGAGCACCCATCTCCCATAGGAGACACCCATCTTCTGTTGGGGTCACCCACACCAAGCAGGAGCACCCATCTCCCATCAGAGTCACCTCATCTTCCACCAGGGACCTCCGTCACCCATCAGGGGCACCCTCCTTTCATCCATCAGGGGCACCCATCTCCCACTGGGGACACCCATCTCCTGATGGGGGCACCCATCTCCCATCAGGTCAACCCCATCTTCCATCGGGGTCACCCCATCTTCCATCCAGGACCTCCATCTCCCATCAGGGTCACCCACCTCCCATTGGGTGCACCCGTCTCCCATTGAAGACACCCATCTCCTGTTGGGGCCACCCATCACCAAGCAGGAGCACCCATTTCCCATCAGGGTCACCCCATCTTCCATCAGGATCAGCCCATCTTCCATCCAGGACCTCCATCACCCTTCAAGGCCACCCACCTTCCATTGGAGACACCCATCTCCCACGGGGAGCACCCATCACCGACCAGGAGCACCCACCACCCTTCTCCCGTCTTCTCTCCCCAGGCTCGTTGGCAGTGCCATCAGGTCCCATTTGGCGCTACGAGGAAGGCATCAACGGCGTCTTCCTCAGCGGTGACGTGCAGATGACAGCCGAGGAGCTACGGGTGACAGCAGGTGGCCTCTACCTCCTCTACGGTCAATTCGCCCTCACCTGCACGACACCCACATGTCCCCCCGGTACCGTCACCCTCCAACTCCGGCGCAGCGGTTCATCGCGCCCGTTGCTCACCGTCCCGTTGGCATTGCCGGATGGTTCAGGACCCGACCCGGCACGGTCTGGTTTGGCTCAAGCTGTTGGACAACTCCAACCTGGCGATGTCCTCAACCTGGCGCTGGCCGGGGACGTGGCCGGGGATGGGTGGCAGCTGGCACAGGACGAACGGGAGGGCAATTTCGTAGGGTTGCTGCGTATCGCCGGGGGGTGACACGTGGGGTGGCAAGGGGGTGGCCAGCAGAGTTTGAGGCTGGTCACCTTCCTGGTTGGAGGTTGGGGACATCTGGAGACCTTGGTGACCTCCATGTCTGGAGATGTGGGTCTCAAGAGCCCCGTGCCCAGTGATTTGAGGACATCAAGGGACATTGCTGACCTCCATGCCTGGAGATTTGGATCTCAAGAGCCTCATGCCAAGAGATTTGGGGACATCAAGGGACATCAAGGGACATCAAGGGACATTGGTGACCTCCATGCCTGGAGATCTGGGGACGTTAACGGACATTGCTGACCTCCATGCCTGGAGATTTAGGTCCCAAGAGCCTCATGCCCAGAGATTTGGGGACATCAAGGGACACTGGTGACCTCCATGCCTGGACATCTGGGGATGTTAAGGGACATTGCTGACCTCCATGCCTGGAGATTTGGGAACATCAAGGGCCTTTGAAGACCTGGAGATGTGGGAACATAAAGTGACCTTGAGGACCACCATGCCTGGATGCTGGGGACATCAAGGGACCATGAGGACCTCCATGTCTGGACATTGGGGACATCAAGGGACCTTGAGGACCTCCATGCCTGGACGTTGGGGACATCAGGGAACCTTGAGGAACTCCATGCCTGGATGCTGGGGACATCAAGGGACCTTGAGGACCTCCATGCCTGGACGTTGGGGACATCAGGGGACCTTGAGGACCCCTGTGCCCACAGACACCCCCACCACCGCCCCCCACTTGGAGGTTGGGGACATCAAGTGACCTCACAGAGCCCCATGGTGGACACCTGGGGACATCAAGTGACCTCACAGACACACACTCTCCCCCCACCCCCACCCCCGCCCATTTTGGGGACATTGGGGACCGCGGAGACCTCGGTGGTCCCTGCTGGTCCCCTCCCCCACCCCCCCCAGCTGGTCTGGGGGGGGCCCTCCCCCCCCCTAAATTATTATCCGACACTTTATTTATTGATTAATAAATTTATTTCTCATTCCCTGTGCCCCAAAACGGCCTTAATTGCCCCCCAAAAAAGGGGGGACACCCCCCGCCCCCCCCCCGGACGCCTGGGCTCCCACATGTGCATGCAGAGGTTTGCACGCGTGTGTGGATATGCGCACACGTATGTGTACACGCACAGCGGCGCGCACACGCAAAGGCATGGAGGTGCGCACACGCACATATGTGTGCGATGTGCGTGCGAAGGCCAAACCGCGCGCGTGTGGATGCGCACATGTGTGGGCACACGCAAACACGCGTGCACATGCAAATAGACATACGTGTGCACGTGCACATTCAAGTGCAAATGCAAATACACACGTATATGTGCATGCACATATGTGTGCGAATGCAGCTACACACGCATGTGGATGTGCACATACATCTGTGAATGCAAATACACAGGCACGTGCACATGCGTGTGCAAATGTGAACACACGTACACATATGCATGCACATACATGTGCGAACACACACGCACGTGAACATGCACATATGTGGGCAAATGCAAATATACGTGTAAATGCACACGCACATACATGTGCAAATGCAAATACACATGCACGTGTGCATGCACATACGTGTGGAAATGCAAATGAACACACGTGTGCACATGCACATAAGTGTGCAAACGCAACTACACATGCACGTGGACACGCACACACGCGTGCAAACGCAACTACACGTGCAAACGCAGGCCTGTACACGCATGCACACGCACGTACAAATGCAGGCACCGCTGCAAGCGCCGACGCACATACATGTGCACAAGCACACGCGTGGCCCGCCCCCTATAGCCCCCCCAATTTCATCTTAACCCCCCTAAATTGCTCCTGAACCCCATTTTTGCCCCCCTCGAGACTTAGATTTGCCCCTGTGCCCCCAAAGCTGCCCCGGACTCCCCCCCAGTTTGCCCCCAGTATACACCAATCTGCCCCAGTTCCCCCCAGATTTGCCCTGACACCCCCAAATTTACCCCCCCCCCCCCAAATTTGCCCCAGACCCCCCCAATTTACCCCTGCAGCCCCAAATTTGCCCTAGACTGCCCCAATCTGCCCCCGAATCCCAATATTTCCCCCCAGACCCTCCCCAAATTTGCCCCTGACCCCCCCAAATTTACCCCTGCACCCCCACATTTGCCCCTGACACCTCCCCCAATTTGCCCCAGGCCCCCCAATTTGCCCCAGGCCCCCATTATACCCCAGACCCCCCAAATTTGGGCCCCCCCCCCCCCAATCTGCCCCTGCCCCCCCCCCCCCCCCCCCCCCCCATCAAATTCGGGCACTCAACAGTTCCTTTTCACTTCTATTTTTGGCTCAAGATGGGGGGGCGGTCAGGGGGGGTGTCCCCCCAAATTTGGAGGGTGGCGCAGGGGGGGCCCCCCCCAACCCCTTCCTGACCCCACCTGGGGGAAACTGAGGCACAGCAGAGGTGAGGGACGCAGGGACGTGTCCGGGACCAATCCTGGGGGTGGGAGCGGGGGTTCAGGGGCCCCCCTGAATATCAGGGTTAACACCCCCCCCCCAAATAAATATGTAAAAAGGGGTCTTGGGGGTCCTGTAGAGACGGGACCCGGGCGTCTGGGTGGGTCTGGGTCCAAGTCTGGAGGGTGCAGGTCATCAGCACCCGGTGCACAACCCTATACGAGCCACTGGAGAATCCCCACTGGAGAATTCCCCACTGGAGAATCCCCACTGCTCTCCAGTCCAGAACCTCAGGGGTGTTGGGGGGTGGTCAAAGGGGGGGTCTTCAGTGAGGGACCCAATTGTCCAGGTGGGTCTGGGTCCAGGTCTGGAGGGTGCAGGTCATCAGCACCCGGTGCACAACCCTATACGAGCCACTGGAGAATCCCCACTGCTCCCCAGTCCAGAGCCTCAGGGACTTTGGGGGTGGCCAACGGGGTCTTGGGGGTCCTGCAGAGAAGGGACCCAGGCGTCTGGATTGGTCTGGGTCCAAGTCTGGAGGGTGCAGGTCATCAGCACCCGGTGCACAACCCTATACGAGCCACTGGAGAATCCCTACTGGAGACTCCCCACTGGAGAATCCCCACTGCTCTCCAGTCCAGAACCTCAGGGGTGTTGGGGGTTGTTCAAAGGGGTCTCCAGTGAGGGACCCAGGCGTCCGGGTGGGTCTGGGTCCAGGTCTGGAGGGTGCAGGTCATCAGCACCCGGTGCACAACCCTATACGAGCCACTGGAGAATCCCCACTGCTCCCCAGTCCAGAGCCTCAGGGACTTTGGGGGGTGGCCAACGGGGTCTTGGGGGTCCTGCAGAGAAGGGCCCCAGGCGTCCGGGTGGGTCTGGGTCCAGGTGTGGAGGGTGCAGGTCATCAGCACCTGGTGCACAACCCTGTACGAGCCACTGGAGAATCCCCACTGCCTTCAGGGATGCTGATGGGGGGGGATGGACAGGGGAAAGCGGGTGACAACCCCACCACCTCCGCCCCCCCCCTCACCCCCCCAAAAAAAACCCCAACCCCTCAATCACACCATAAACATCCCAAAATAAGAGCGGGTGCCGTCCACCGCCCGCACCAATTCGGGTTCCTGCACCCGCGTGAAAACTTCGTCCCCCGTTTCCAACCGGACGAGTCCCCCCAAAAAACTCTGCCGGGCCCAGGGCGCCCCGTGAATTTGGGGACAATAAACCACCTTATTGACCAACAGGTCGAGGATGCCGGGGTAACGGGGCGTTCGTTTGTGGATGCCGTGGAGGGTGGCGGCGCGCGTGGGGCACCCGGTAGCACCCAGTTGGATTTTGGCGTAGACGAAGTAGACGCCGGGTTGGCGGCAAACGAGGGAGCCTCCGCGGTAGCCCAGGCCCCGGATGAAGGCCCAAGACTTGCCCGGTTCCCACCGCAGGGACCCGTTGGGTTGGGAGGAGACGTCGGCGCCGGCTGCGGGGAGAAAAATTTAGGGGGGGTTTAGGGGAATCCAGGGGGCTGAGCAGCCCAAAACTCTCCAGCACCCCCTGAATCTATAGGAGGCCCCAGGGTCCAGGGCGCTGAGCACCCCAAAACCTCCCAGCACCCACCAATCTATAGGGGAACCAAGGGTCCGGGGTGCTGAGCACCCCAAAACTCTCCAGCACCCACCAAACTATAGGGTGACGCAGGGTCCGTTGGTGCTGAGGACCCCAAAACCCTCCAGCACCCAAATATCTAACGGGTGACACAGTCGTCCGGGGTGCTGAGCACCCCAAAACCTTCCAACACCCACCCATCTATAGGGGAACCAAGGGTCCGGGGTGCTGAGCACCCCAAAACACTCCAGCACCCACCAAACTATAGGGTGATGCAGGGTCCAGGGTGCTGAGCACCCCAAAACCTCCCAGCACCCACCCATCTATAGGGGAACCAAGGGACCGGGGTGCTGAGCACCCCAAAACTCTCCAGCACCCTCCTAGCTATACAGGGACCCAGGTGCGTGGGGTGCTGAGCACCCCAAAACCCTCCAGCACCCACCAAACTATAGAGGGACCAAGGGTTCAGGGTGCTCAGCACCCCAAATCCTCCCAGCAACCACCAATCTATAGGGTGACACAGGGTCCGGGGGTGCTTAGCACCCCAAAACCCTTCAGCACCCAAATATCTATAGGGTGACGCAGGTTCTGCGGCGCTGAGCACCCCAAAACCATCCAGCACCCAAATATCTATAGGGTGACAGAGGCATCTGGGGTGCTGAGCACCCCAAATCCTCCAAGCACCCAAATAACTATAGGGGGAATAAGGGTCCAGGGTGCTGAGCACCCCAAAACCCTCCAGCACCCACCAAACTATAGGGTGATGCAGGGTCCGGGGTGCTGAGCACCCCAAATCCTCCAAGCACCCAAATATCTATAGGATGACGCAGGTTCTGCGGCGCTGAGCACCCCAAAACCCTCCAGCACCCCCCGAATCTATAGGGTGACGCAGGGTCCAGGGTGCTCAGCACCCCAAAACATCTCCCAGCACCCACCAATCTATAGGGGAACCAAGGGTCCGGGGTGCTGAGCACCCTAAAACCCTCCAGCACCCACCAATATAAGGGGACCCAGGCGTGTGGGGTGCTGAGCACCCCAAATCCTCCAAGCACCCAAATATCTATAGGGTGACACAGGGTCTGCGGCACTGAGCACCCCAAAACCCTCCAGCACCCACCAATCTATAGGGGGACCCAGGGTTCAGGGTGCTCAGCACCCCAAAACCCTCCAGCACCCAAATATCTATAGGGTGACAGAGGCATCCGGGGTGCTGAGCACCCCAAATCCTCCAAGCACCCAAATATCTATAGGGTGACGCAGGTTCTGCGGCACTGAGCACCCCAAAACCCTCCAGCACCCCCCGAATCTATAGGGTGACGCAGGGTCCGGGGGTGCTGAGCACCCCAAAACCTCCCAGCCCCCCCCAATCTATAGGGTGACGCAGGGTCCGGGGGTGCTGAGCACCCCAAACCCCTCCAGCACCCCCCGAATCTATAGGGTGACACAGGGTATAGGGTGCTGACCCCCCCCCAAACCCCCCAGCCCCCCCCAATCTATGGGGACACCCCGGCGTGTGGGGCGCTGCCCCCCCCCCCCTCCCCAAACTCCCCACCTCCCCCAATCTATAGGGTGACCCCAACCCCCCCCCCCCCCGAGTGGAATCTCCCCCACCCCCACGGAGGGACTCAGCCGTCCGAGGGCTCCCCACCCCCACCCCCACTCCCATCCCCCCCCCCCCCGCCCCCCCAGCGGAAACTTCCACCCCTCCCCCACTTCTTTCCACCCGCGGTGGAGGGACTCAGACGTCCGGGGGCCCCCCCTGTCCCCGTCCCCGTCACTGTCCCCGTCCCCGTCCCCCCCCCTCACCTATGAGATGAGCTGCCGGTTTCCTCGGGGGGGGGCGGTCTGCAAAGGCAACCCAGGCCTCCGGGTGAGGGTTGGTGTCCCCAAGGTGGTGGCACCCAGGTCCCCAGGGTGGTGGCACCCCCATCCCCAAGGTGGTGGCACCCTCGTCCCCAAGGTGGTGGCACCCCCATCCCCAGGGTGGTGGTACCCATATCCTCTCAGGGTGGGGGGGGGGTCCCATGGCCCTGGGCTGGTGGCACCCCCATCCCCAAGGTGGTGGCACCTTCATTCCCAGGGTGGTGGCAACCTCATCCCCAAGGTGGTGGCACCCTCGTCCCCAAGGTGGTGGCATCCCCATCCCCAGGGTGGTGGTACCCATGTCCTCAGGGTGGGGGGTGTCCCATGGCCCTGGGCTGGTGGCACCCAAGTCCCCAGGGTGGTGGCATCCCCAGGGTGGTGGGATCCCCAAGGTGGTGGCACCCTCAACCCCAAGGCGGTGGCAGCCATGTCCCCAAGGTGGTGGTACCCCCAACCCCAGGGTGGTGGTACCCATATCCCCAAGGTGGTGGCACCCATGTCCCCAGGGTGGTGGCACCCCCATCCCCAAGGTGGTGGCATCCTCATCCCCATGATGGTGGCACCCATGTCCTCAGAGTGGTGGCACCCTCATCCCCAGGGATGTGGTACCCATGTCCTCAGAGTGGGGTGGCCCATCGCCCTGGGCTGGTAGCACCCACGTCCCCAAGGTGGTGGCACCCAGGTCCCCGAAGTGGTGGTACCCCCATCCCCAAGGTGATGGCACCCATGTCCCCAGAGTGGTGGCACCCTCATCCCCAGGACCCAGTTTTGGGGACCCACCTTGCAGCACCTTCTCCAACAGTGGCTGGTTCCCCTGTGGACACCCACATGGGTCAGGGGACACATGGGGACACGAGGGCACGTGAGGACACACGAGGACACAAGGATGCATGGGGACGCGAGGGCACACGGTGACACCAGGACATGGTGGGTTTTGGGGACATGGGGACACACAGGGACACACGGGGACACACACGTGTGGACACACACTTAGGTGTGGGGACACACGGGTGTGCACATGGGGACACAAGAATGGACACGAGGGGACACGAGGGGACATGGGCACACACCTGAGGGTACACAAGGGGACAGGAGAGGACATGGGGACACACGAGGGGACACATGAGGGGACACGAGGGGACCTGATGGGACATGGGCACACGCCTGGGGGTACAGGAGGGGACATGAGAGGACACGAGAGGACACGGGGACATACGAGGGGACATGAGGAGACATGAGGGGACATGGGCACACACCTGGGGGTACAGGAGGGGACACAAGAGGACATGGGGACACATGAGGGGACACATAAGGGGACACGAGGGGACATGAGGGGACACGGGCACACACCTGGGGGTACACAAGGGGACAGGAGAGGACATGGGGACACACGAGGGGACACATAAGGGGACACGAGGGGACACGGTGATACATGGGAACACTCACACAGGGATATGTGGGGACACAAGAGGGGACATGGGGACACACAAGGGGACGCATGGGGACGTGCACGCCCTCCCACGCACACGCATGTCCCTCCAGCTGTGTCTCGCACACACACGTGGTGTCCCCATCCCCATCGTCCCCGTGTCCCCCCATGTCACTGTGGCCCCCGTGTCCCCAAATCTCCCATATTCCCCCCTGTCCCCCCACGTCCCTCTGTCCCCATAACCTCCGATGACCCTACGTCCCCCATGTCCCCGTGTCCCTCATTGTCCCCCATGTCCCCATATCCCCTATGTCCCCCCACGTCCCCATGTCCACCCTTGTCCCCCCGTGTCCCCTTGTCCCCCGTGTCCCTGTGTCCCCCATTGTCCCCCCATGTCCCCATATCCCTTATGTCCCCCCATGTCCCCATATCCCCCCACAACCCCCACGTCCCCGTGTCCCCATATCCCCCCCCGTCCCCAATATCCCCCCATGTCCCCCACATCCCCGTCCCCCCGTCCCCCCCCAAAATGTCCCCATGTCCCCTCTCACCTGCAGCTGCGCCGTCACCTTCTGCAGCTCCCCCCGGACCCCCGCCAGCACCCAGCCCTGCACTGCCACCGCCACCAGCGCCAGGGCCACCAGTGTCCCCAACACCCAGCGTCCCCAATTCCTCCCCCGGATTCGTCGCCTCCACGTCGGGACGGGGGGGGTGGCAGCACCCATGGGTGCCTGGGGAGGGGGCAGCGGTGGCCAGGGCCCCGCCAGGGTGAAGACGCCGTCCCCCATGAGCCACCCCTGGTGTGTCACCCGGCGTGTCACCCGCCGTCCTGGGGACCTGCACCCGCTTTATGGCCCCGGAGGAAACGGGGCCCACGTCACCCGTCGGTGTCACCACCCCGCGGTGGCTCCCCCCCGTCATGGGGACACGGCGGGGGGGGGGGGGGGGGGACACGGGGGGACGGGACGGGGACGACGCGTGGCCACGTGGCATCACCCACCCCACGGTGTCACCTCTGTCCAAAGGGGTCCTTGTCCCCTCTGGTGCAGTGTCCCCCAGAGTGTCACCCCCTTTGTGTCCCCAGGGTGTCCCTGTGCCCCCCCCCCCCCCCCATGTCCCCAACCCTGTGGCCCCCCCGGGGTGTCCCCTGCACTTTCCCCATGGGAACCACAGAGGTGCCACCGCATCACCCTACTTTTGGGGACAGCGGTGACCCTACGAGTGTCACCAAGACTGGGACTGTCCCCAGTGCCACCAGGGTCACCGGCGGTGGGGGGGGTGTCCCCATCCCCAGGGACAGTGGGGGACATCAGGAACACCCCTGTCCCCCATGGTGGCCCTGGGATACCGGGGACAGCTTAGGGGACAGCTTTGGGATGCTCTGTGGGGGGGACAAGTTGAGGACAGCCTTAGGGGACAGTTGGGGACAAGTTGGGGACAGCTTGGGGACACTCCCAGCTGTCACGTGGCCGCAGGGTGAGGCCAATGCAGGAAGCGGCAGGACATGGGGTGACACCGGGGGGGGGGGGGTTGTGGTGACACCGGGGGGTGTGTGACACGAGGCGGGGGGGTGACACCCAGCGCCACACACGGCTCCCGGCCACCCCCACGCCTTTGGGGACACCACGCGGCCAAGGGGGACGCGCGCTCGGCCGATCGCACGCTGGCACACGCGTGTGCACCAGGCTTGCACTGTGCGCACGCGGTCACCGCGCCTGCACGCACACGCGTGCGCCTTCACACGGGGGCTCGTGCACACGCGGACACGCCTGCGTCATGCGCGCACACGTTCGGGTCGGGCACGCTCCTGCTTGTGCGTGCACACAGCCACTTGTGCGATCACACGCTTGCGCCATGCACGCACATGCTTGGGCACGTGCACACACGCTTGTGCTACACGCTTGCACCACGCAGACACATGCGTGGGCCATTGCACGCTTGCACCGTGCCTGCACGCACATGGGTTCGTGCTACAAGCACTGTGCACACGTTTGGGCCGTTGCACGCTTGCACCACGCACACACATGCATGTGCATGAACACTCGTGCTGCATGCACCGTGCACGCATGCTTGTGCCATTGCACGCTTGCACCATGCACACACACACATGCATGTACACAACTGCTCGTGCTACAAGCACCGTGCACACATGATGGTGCCATTGCACGCTTGCACCGCACACACGCATGTGCGTGCACACATGTGCTCGTGCTACAAGCACCATCCACACACACTTGAGTCATCGCACGCTTGCACCACACACACACATGCATGTGCGTGTGAGCACCTCGTTGTGCTACAAGCACTGTCCACATGCACTTGTGCTATTGCACGCTTGCACCATGCACACACATGTGTGCACACACGTGCTTGTGCTACAAGCACCAGCCACACATGCATGAGCCTTTGCACGCTTGTACCACTGCACGCTTCCGCCATGCACATGCATGTGCGTGCTCGTGCTCCGTGCACACAAACACGGTGTAAGCGCTCACACTCCCCTGCCACACGCTTGTGCATGCACCCACACATGTCTCTGCACCCACATGTGCCTGTGCGCCCGCGTGTGTCTGTGCGCCCACATGCGCTTGCAGCCGCACTGGTGCACGCCTGAGGAGGGGTACGCGCACCCACACGCGTGCGCCCACGTGCACGCCCCACGCGTGTGCCCGGCTGTGCCGCGGACGCCAGATAAGGCACCGGAAAAGCGCCGCCCGCACGAGGCCTTGCTCGGAAAGCAGGAAACCGCCGGCCGCGGGGCCCTGCGTGCCACGACCGGGTGCTATCGTGCACGGGGGGTACCGAAGGCTGTGCGACACCACACCATGCCCCGGCTGGCACCCGGTGACGGGCGACGCCGTGTGCCGAATGGCAGGCGGCACCATGCACTGCGTGCCATGCAGCAGCGTGCGGCGTGCAGCGCCGTGCAGCACCGTGCTCCCAGGGTTGTGCAGCATCGTGCACTGGGGGCGTGCAGCACCGTGCACCGAGGGTTGCGCACCCAGAAGCGCGCAGCACCATACAGCGAGTGGCGTGCAGCACTGAGCACCGAGGATTGTGCAGCACCGTGCACCGGGGGCGTGCAGCACCGTGCACCGATGGTTGCGCACCCAGAAGCGCGCAGCACCATACAGCGAGTGGCGTGCATCACCGTGCACTGAGGATTGTGCAGCACCATGCACCGAGAAGCATGCAGCACCATGCACCAGGGGTGTGCAGCACCGTGCACCGGGGGTTGTGCACCGAGGGCATGCGGCGGCGTGCACTGAGGGTTGTGCAGCACCAGGCATTGCGCACCAAGGGTTGTGCAGCAGCGCGCACCAAAGGTTGTGCACCGAGAGGCGTGCAGCACCGTGCACCAAATGCCACGCTGCGCCATGCACTAAGGGCCATGCAGCACCGTCCACTGAGGGTTGTGCATCAAGGATCATGCAGCACCGTGCATGGAGGACAGTGCGCCCAGCGCCGTGCAGCACCGTGCACCGCGGGTCATGCAGCACCGTGCACCGAGGACGATGCACCCAGCACCGTGCAGCACCGTGCACTGAGGGTTGCGCAGCACCGTGCACCACATGCTGTACTGCACCATGCACCGCACGCCGTGCAGCACTGTGCGCTGAGGGTTGTGCAGCACCGTGCACCACATGCCATGCAGCGCTGTGCACCGCACGCCGTGCAGTGCCGTGCGCTGAGGGCCGTGCAGCACTGTGCACCAGGCGCTCTGCACCAAGAGCGGGGGACTGCACCCTGAGGGCCTCCTCCCGCCCCCGCCACAGCCCCGTACAGTCCCATAGGGGCCCATAGGGCCCCCAGGGGCCTATAGGGTCCCCTACGGCCCTGTACAGCCCCACATGGCCTCTTGACCCCATGGTCCCCTATGGAGTTCTCAAGACTGCGTGGTCACCTATGGAATCCCCACAACCCCGCCGTCCCCTGTAAGGTCCTGGTGTCCCCTATGGAGTCTTCACAACCCTGTTGTCCCCTACACGGTCCCCACAACCTCGTTGTCCCCTATGGAGTCTTCACAACCCTCTTGTCCCCTACACGGTCCCCACAACCTCATCGTCACCTATGGAGTCTTCACAACCTTGTTGTCCCCTACAGGGTCCCCCACAACCTCGTTGTCACCTACGGAGTCTTCACAACCCTCTTGTCCCCTACACGGTCCCCACAACCTCGTTGTCCCCTACGGAGTCTTCACAACCCTCTTGTCCCCTACACGGTCCCCACAACCTCGTTGTCCCCTACGGAGTCTTCACAACCCTCTTGTCCCCTACAAGGTCCCCACAACCTCATCGTCACCTACGGAGTCTTCACAACCCTGTTGTCCCCTACACGGTCCCCACAACCTCGTTGTCCCCTACGGAGTCTTCACAACCCTCTTGTCCCCTACAAGGTCCCCACAACCTCATCGTCACCTACGGAGTCTTCACAACCCTGTTGTCCCCTACACGGTCCCCACAACCTCGTTGTCACCTACGGAGTCTTCACAACCCTCTTGTCCCCTACAAGGTCCCCACAACCTCATCGTCACCTACGGAGTCTTCACAACCCTCTTGTCCCCTACACGGTCCCCACAACCTCATCGTCACCTACGGAGTCTTCACAACCCTCTTGTCCCCTACAAGGTCCCCACAACCTCATCGTCACCTACGGAGTCTTCACAACCCTGTTGTCCCCTACACGGTCCCCACAACCTCGTTGTTACCTACGGAGTCTTCACAACCCTCTTGTCCCCTACAAGGTCCCCACAACCTCATCGTCACCTATGGAGTCTTCACAACCTTGTTGTCCCCTACAGGGTCCCCCACAACCTCGTTGTCACCTACGGAGTCTTCACAACCCTGTTGTCCCCTACACGGTCCCCACAACCTCGTTGTCCCCTACGGAGTCTTCACAACCCTCTTGTCCCCTACACGGTCCCCACAACCTCGTTGTCCCCTACGGAGTCTTCACAACCCTCTTGTCCCCTGCAGAGTCCCCCACAACCTCATTGTCACCTATGGAGTCTTCACAACCTTGTTGTCCCCTACAGGGTCCCCCACAACCTCGTTGTCACCTATGGAGTCCCCATCATCCCTTACAGGGTTCGCACAGCCCTGTCATCACCTATGGAGTCCCCCACATCCCCTATGGTGCCTCCAAGACCTTGTTGTCCCCTACAGAGCACCCATGTCCCTTGTGGAGCACCCACAACCCCTGTTGTCCCATGTGAAGGCCTCATGACACTTACAACGTCTCCACAGCCCTTGTTGTCCCCTATTGGTGTCCCCATGACTCTGTGGTCCTCTACAGGGTCCTTACATCCACAAAGACTCTCCATGACATCATCACCCCCTATGGAGTCCCCACATCCCCTATGGGGTCCTCCCAACTCCATTGTCATCTACAGAGTTCCCACGACCTCTATAGAGTCCCCACAACTCTGTTGTCCCCTACGGAGTCTTCACGACCCATTGTCCCCTACAGGGTCCCCATGACGCCGTCATCCCTTATGGAGTCCCCACAGTCCTGTTGTCCCTGTTGTCCCCTACAGGGTCCCTATGGTGTCCTCATGACCCCATCATCCCCTATGGAGTCTCCACCACCCTCTTGTCCCCTACAAAGTCCCCATGACAACTAGGAAGGCCTCACCACCCTGGTGTCTCCATGACCCATTGTCCCTTAGTGTCCCCACACCCCCTTGTCACCGCACAGATTCAGAGCCAGGCTGTCAGAAAGGACTTTTTTAACCCAAAAAAAAAGGGGAGGGGGGTAGGGACAACAGGGGGGCAGTGAGGGTGGTGGGGGGCACCCATGGGTGGGGGTACTCGCTCAGGATGGACACCCGAACATGGTCATGGACTCGGCGAACTCAATGAAGTCCTGGCAGAGGGTTTGCACGTCAGGTTCCTGACACGCCACCTCCGAGGGCCATGCCTCCAGCCACGTGTCCTTGCCGATGAGGTAGGAGAAGCTGGGGACAGTAGGGGACAGAGGGGGACATGGGTCACAAGAGGATGGGTACCCCCAGGACACACACACACACACACACACACACACAGAGGGGTGGGCAACGGGGTTCACAGCCCTGTATGAGACACTGGAGAATCTCAGGACTGGGGCGGGGATGTCCCTGTGTACTTGGATGTCAGCGTCACCATGTCTCTGTGTCCCCATGGCTCCGTGTCCACCTCCCCATGTCCCATCTCCCCATGCACGTTGCCATGTCCTCATGTCTCCAATGTCCCGTGTCTCGTGTCCCTGAGTTCCCCTGTCCCCACCAGACGTGGTCCCATCCATGTCACCACACATGTCCCCATGTCCCTACCGGTTGCCGGTGACCCACAGGTCAGTGGCCAGCCCCCAGAGCAAGTAGTCCTGGCCAATCTGGAGCCTCAGAGCATCTCGGCACTGCTGGTGGCTCACGAAGGTCCGGTTGCTTCCTGCTGGGTCCTCATCGGTGCCTGTCCCAGGAGAAGACATGCAGGTGACATGTCACCTCCATGCCAACGCAATAGGGACACCCACTCTGACATGTCCCTCAATGGGGACTCTCAATCCCCAGGGACTCCACTGTTGTCACCATCTCACTGGTGTCATCAGCCACGGGTGACCCTTGGGCGCCCCACCCCACCTGAGTGACACCAACCCTCATGGGAGTCCCCAGCACCGTTGGGTGACACCAACCTACCTGTGTGCCCCTTCCCAACAGGTGTCCCCAGCACCCTTGGGTGACACTAACCCACCTGGATGCCCCTTCCCAACAGGTGTCCCCAGCACCCTTGGGTGACACCAACCCACCTGGGTGCCCCCAAACCACATTAGCGACCCCAACCCACCTGGCTGTCCCCACCCCTAGCTGTCCCCAGCCCTAGGTGACCCCCACCATGTCCCCCAGGGTGGCCTTGTCCCTGGCCCCTGGGGTGCTCGTACCCATCTTGATGACGGAGAGGATGGTCATGATGTAGTTGTCATGGGACGCCGTCTGCTCCACTGCCATCAGCTTCACCTT
>JAGGDV010000049.1:0-17087 GCA_017639485.1 Pluvialis apricaria
AGGTGGGTGCGGGGTGGGGGTGGGGAGGGGGCCCGAATGCCTGGGTCCCCCTGGGGGGGGAAGAGTTGGGGTACAGGACCCCGGGGTACCCCACCCTATCTCATGGGGAAGAGCCTGTCTTCTTCCTGGAAGAAGCGTTGTGAAGAAAGAGACAGGGGTGGGATTGCTGGGGCAGGGGGGTGTCATGGGGGGGTCTGAGCCCAGGAGAGGGTTTTGGGGGGGGTCTGATGCTGGGGGGGGTCCCTTCCAGACCTGTTCCGACCCCAAGACGCGGCTGCCCTTCCTCAGCGACAAGGCCATGGAGCCCTCCATCAAGTTCATCAACAAGAAGTTTCCTCACCTGGACGTGCGGAGCAGCACGGTGAGGGACCAGGTGTCCCCTCTGTCCCCCCCCCACCCCATGTCAGCCCTACCTGGGTGTCCCTTCTGACCCCTACCCCGTGTCACCCCATCCCAAGTGTCCTCACCATCCCCACGCTGGGTTGTCCCACCATTCAGTGTCCACACTGTCCCCCAACGTGTCACCCCCGTCTGTGTCACCCCACCTTCTGTCACCACCACCTGGCTTTCCCCTCCATCCCCCTCCCTTGGTCATCCTGCCACCCTCTTCCCCGTGTCACTCCACCCTGGGTGTCCCCTCTGTGCCACCCCACCCTGAGTGTCTCCTCTGTCCCTTTGCAGCAACACCTGGGCCCGGTGCACAAGGACAAGGGGGACATCGTCCGGGCGCTGGGACCCTTCTACCACTCCTTCCTGGATGTCCTGGAGTTCAGGGTCAGCCGGGGCACATGGTGGGGGGCAGAGCTGGATTTTGGGGGGCAGAGCAGGGTTTTGGGGGGCAACGCTGGCATTTCAGACCTGGGGGGGACAGCAGTGACAAGACCCCTGTCCCCACCCTGCCAGGACCACGTCTACGAGCTGCTGAACACCATCGATGCCAGCCAGTGCTTCTTTGACATCGTGAGTGGGGCGCCGGGGGTCCCAGGGGGTACTTTGGGGGTGCCATGGCTGTGCCCACGTGCTCACGGCTGTCCCCTCCACAGCACGTGAACTACGACTTCACCAAGAGCTACCTGGACCTGGTTGTCACCTACGTGTCCCTTGTCCTGCTGCTGGCCCGCACCGAGGACCGCCGGCTGCTCATCGGCATGTACCACTGCGCCCATGAGATGAGCCACGGCACCAGGTGGGTCGGCTGTCCCCACCGGGGCTGTCCCCACAGACCGTCCCCACTGGGGCTGGCCCCGAGGATCGTCCCCAACCCCTGTGCCACTGTCCCCACAGTGACCCCAGCTTTGCCCGCCTGGGACAGATGGTGCTGGAGTACGACCACCCCCTCAAGAAGCTGACGGAGGAATTTGGGCCGCACACCAAGGTGGGATGGGGCTCCCCCCAGCCAGCGCGGGGTCACACCCTGCCCCAACCCATCCCACGGCCCCCCTTGATGTCCCCCTCTCTCCCAGGCTGTCACCAGTGCCCTCCTGTCCCTCCATTTCCTCTTCGCCCGGAGGAACCAAGGGGCCGAGCAGTGGCGCAGCGACCAGCTCCTCAGCCTGCTCAGCACCAGCGGCACCATGCTCAGCCCCGCCAGCTCCGACACCGTGAGTGCCACCGTGCCGTGGGGACCGGGGCAGGTCCTGGGGGAGCCTGCGGGAGGGCTGAGGACAGTGACACCGTGACACCTGTGTCCCCAGATGGCCTGCGAGTACCTGTCCCTGGAGGTGATGGAGCGCTGGATCCTCAGTAAGTCCTTGCAGTGCCCGCGGGTCTCCATCCCCACGTGGGCACAGGCTCCCCAGTCCCTCCTGGGCAACCTGGCTCCCAGTTTGGGGCCACTCCCGTGCCCGCTGTGGGGTTGGCAGTGCGGGCAGCCCCTGCCCGCCTGACGGCTGTGCCCGCAGTGGGGTTCCTGGTGTGCCCGGGGGCACTGGGCTCGTCCCCGCAGTGCCTGGAGCTGTGGCGGCTGGCGCTGCAGGGCTCGCTCTACATCACCCTCCTCCGCGACGAGGCCCTCCAAATCCACAAGGTCACTGAGGAGCTGCTCAGCAGCTTCAAGGGGTAATGGCCGTGACAGCGCCGGGGCCGTGCAGGGTGCCGGGAGGGTGCCGTGGTGGGTGCCAGGGACTGGGGGGTTCTGCCAGCAGCTCTGCTGGGTGCCGGAGGCTACGCTGGGTGCTGGGAGGCTTTAAAGGGTGCCAGGAGGTTGTGCTGGGTGCCGGGGTCTGTGCCAGGGGCTGTGCGGGGTGCCTGCGGCTCTCCTGGGTGCCGTGCCGGGTGCTGTGCCCGGCAGTGCCCTACCGTCACTCTCTCGCAGGTACGGGAAGCGGGTGGCCGATCTCAAGGAGTGCAAGGAACATGCCGTGGCTCACAGGTTGGGGGACAGCGGGGCTGGGGGGGCGCTGGGGAGGGTCCCAGGGGTCCTGGGGAACTGGGAGGTCCCAGGGCGTCCCAAAGGACTGGAGGGTCCTGGGGGTCCCATGAGTCCCACAGAGCTGTGGGGGTCTCAGCGGCTCCTGGGGGTGCCAGAACACTATGGGGGGGGAGCCCCGATCAGGTCCACACTGCCCCCATGCCACAGCCCCCACCGTTGCCACGTGTAGCCTGCAATGTCCTCACTGGGTGAGGGAGGTGGCTGCGGGGGGGGTTGGTTGGGTGGCCCTGACCCTGACCCCCACCCTGACCCCGACTCCCACCCTGACCCCCCTGTCCCGCAGCGGATCCCTGCACCGGGGCCGGCGGGCGTACCTGCGCGGGGCCGTGCGGGAGCTGGAGGCGCTGCTGGAGGACCAGCCCGGGCTACTGGGACCCAAGGTGAGCACGGGGGGCGAGGGGGCAGTGGGAGGGCCAGGGGGGGGCAGGGTTGGGGGGCAGGGGGTGCGTGGGTGCAGGGTTTGGGTGCCAGGGACTGGGTGCTGGGGCTCTGAACGTGCGTGGGGGTGTGAAACGGGGGCAGGTGCGGTCTGTGTAGGGGGTACAGCTCATGCCAGCCCGGTGCCATGGGATGACAGTGCCCAGGGCCATCGGTGCCAGCCTGGCGGCAGTGCCCGGCGGCAGCAACCCCGTGCCTGCTGCCCTCTAACCCCTGCGCTGCTCAGGCCCTCTTCGTCTTCATGGCGCTCTCCTTCTGCCGGGATGAGGTGAGCTGGCTGGTGCGGCACGCCGAGCACGTCACCAAGACCAAGACGCCCGAGGACTTTGCTGACAGGTAGGCACGGCGTGAGGGCGCTGGCTGTGCACAGGGGGGAAACTGTGCCCACGGGGGGCACCCCCAGCCGTGGGCAGGCCGGTCTCATGGTGGGGATTACCCTGGGGCAGTGCCGGGGTGCCGTGGGCACAGCTGGTACTGGGGGGGTTTGGGGGGCACAGCCAGCCCTGACTCTGACCGGTGGCTCCGGTGGCAGCCACGTCGCGGAGCTGCTGTTTCACATGGAGCAGCTGCGGAGCCTGGTGCGGCGGCAGGTCGGGGTGCTGCAGCGCTACCACATCCAGTACCTGGCCCGCTTCGACGCCCTGGTGCTCAGCGAAGTCATCCAGGTACTGCGGGGCACTGGCAGGGGCTGATCTGTGTCCCCCAGTGGGACTTTCCCCGTCCCCTGGACCCTACCCTAGCTGTCCCTCATCCTGTCCCCATCCCCGGCCCCACAGAACCTCTCCGTGTGCCCTGAGGAGGAGTCCATCATCCTGTCGTCCTTCGTCAGCTCCCTCTCGGCTCTTTCCGTCAAGGAAGGTACAAACCGTGTCCCCCGGCAACGTGTCCCTGGCACTGCCCGGGGGCTGATGTCCCCCCTGGCCCGGGAGCCCTGCAGCAGTCCTGGACCACGCTGGGCACCCAAGCGCGGGCCTGGGGGGGCACTGGGTAGATGGCAGCTCTTGGGGGTCCTGTGGGGTGGGCACTGCCACCCCAGGCTGGCACCCCCAAACTGATACTCCCCTCACCCCCCTCCCCATGGCCACGCTTCCCCACGTTTTTATTTCCCCGCAGTTGATGACAAGGAGCAGTTTGATTTCACACCGCTCCGCCTGGACTGGTTCCGGCTGCAGGTGCTCTCCCTGTCCCCATCCCTGTCCTTGTCTGTGTCCCCACCCCAATCCCCATCCTCGTTCCTGTCCCTGTGCCAACCTCCTTCCCCTCTCCCCATCCCTGTCCCCATCCCCTTCCCGATAGCCGTCCCCATCCTCTTCCCTACTGCTGTCCCCATCCCTCTCCTTGTCCTCGTCCCCTTCCCCTGCCCTGCCGCTGAGCCCACTGTCCCCCCAGGCCTACACCAGCGTGGCCAAAGCCTCGTTGCCGCTGGGCTCCAACCCCGACGTGGGTCGCATCATGAACCTCATCGTCTTCCACACCAAACTGCTCGACTCCCTGGAGGAGCTGCTGGCCGAGGCCTCCGACCTCTCCGACCTGTGGTGAGCGCAGCCGCCCGCTCTGCCTCAGTTTCCCCACAGTCACGGGGGGGGGGGGTCACCCTGGCTGGGGGTCTTCGAGCCACGTCCTGCACCCCAACACGCATGGAAAGGTGCCCACATGTGCTGGGTGAGAGGTGTGGGAAGGGACGGAGGTGGCCGTGGGGGACATGTCACCCTTGGGAGAGGTTGGGCAAGTCCACCTGGGACATACACATGGACTTGGGGACAGGGACAACACGCATGTGGCCCAGGAGCACCGTGTCCAGAAAAACAAATCCCCTCTCCTGCCCTCCCTGCCTCCTTCTTCTGTCCCCACCCCTGCAGTTTCTACCCTCGCCCTGTGGAGAAGATGTTCGTGGCGACGATGGAGGAGCCCTCGATGCTGCGCTACAGCATCGCCTTTCCTCTGCTCTGCAGCCACTTCTCCCGCTGCATCCACCCCATGTGCCCGGAGGAGGTGGGTCCTGCTGCCCGGGGGGACACAGGGGACACAGGGGGACACAGGGGCACCGGCGCTGGCTGCTGCCCTGCCAGCTGTGGTGGGGCTGGGGCAGGCACACATACGGGTTGGGGACGATGGCAGCCCCATGGCCTAGGGGCAGCTGGTGGCACGCTGCAGACGTGGCCACGGTCCACATGCCGTGCGGTGACGGTGCTGTGGCTTTCCCCCCGGCAGTATCCCCACCTGAAGGCCATAGCGCTGGGGCTGTGCAACAAGTTCCTGGAGGAGATGGCCCGGCAGGCCAGCGCCTGCGTCATGGATGCCTGCGCCGAGCAGCACAACCTCAGCGAACAGGTGAGGGTCGCACCTCCAGCGCCTCTGAGGGCTCTGTGGCCTTTGAGGTCTCCATAACCTTCAGGATCTCTGCGGCCTTTGGCATCTCCATGACCTTGAGGTCTCCATCGCCTTCAGGATCTCTGTGGCCTTTGGAGTCTCTATGGTCTCCAGGATCTCTGTAGTCTTTGGGGTCTCCATGGCCTTTGTGGCTCTCAGGATCTCTGTGGGCTTTGGGGTATCCTGACCTCTTTGTCCCCTTGGACCTCTGTGGCCCGCTTGGCCTCCATGTTCTCCAAAGCTTTGGGACAGCAGAGGCCATGAGGGGGAAGACCTGGCAGGGTGTCCCCCCAGTTCAACCTTGGGGATGATGGCCTCTGGTCCTGGAGGCCCCGTTTGGGCTGTCCTCGGTGCTGTGGCCCACGGTAACCCACTGCCCGTGTCCGGCAGCTGCTGCCCAAGCACTGTGCCTCCACCGTCAGCAAAGCTCGCAACAAGAAGGCCCTGAAGCAGCCGGCCAAGAAGGGGGAACCCGAGCGGGACAAGCCGGGGGCTGAGAGCCAGAGGAAGGACCGGACCCTGACCACCAAGTGAGAGCCACCCGGGGCTGGCGAGGGTTGGCAGGGGGCTGGCGGGGAGCGGTGGCCACCAGACGTTGGGTGTGGGCATGGTGTGATGTGGGGACACGGTGTGATGGTGGAGTTGTCCCCACGGAGCTGCGGGGTGGCTAATGGCTTCTCTCCCCCCGATACCAGCATGGACAAGCTGCACCTGACGTTGGCTGAGCTGTCCCTGAGCCTCAACCACGTGCTCAACTTCACCGTCTTTGAGCACACGGTGACGCCGGCCGAGTACCTCAGCAGCCACCTGGAGACACGCTTCACCAAGTAGGGACCACGCCAGGGACATGGGACATGGCAAGGGTGGGCTGTGGGTGCTGCTGGGGAAGGGACACGTGGCCACAGCTTTTGGGACAGCCCCCTCCTGTCTCCACAGAGCCATCGTGGCCATGGCGGGTTACAGCCAGGCCACGCAGGAGGTGGCCCGGCCCTCAGAGGTGCTGGTGGGGCTCAGCGCCTACGTGACCTTCATCCAGTCGCTGGGGCAGTTTGTGGGCTTGGACACGGGACGCATCATCCGCAGCGTCCTCCTGCAGCAGACGCAGCCCCGCGACGCCGTCGGCGAGCAGACGCTCACCACCATCTACACCAACTGGTGGGTGCCGTGTTGGGACCAGTGCCTTCCTTCCCTCATGGCAGGTGGCTCTGCGGTGCCGTGGGTCCTGGTGCCATGGGTCGCGGCGCTGTGGGTCCCAGCGCTGTGCGGTGGCAGCAGCTCGGTGTCCGCAGGTACCTGGAGGCCCTGCTGCGGCAAGCCAGCACCGGAGCCATCGTCCTGGCCCCTGCCCTGCAGGCTTTCACCACGGTGCCCCGGGAGGGAGAGCCGCCCTTCAGCGCCGCCGAGTTCTCCGACGTCTCAGGTGAGGGACACGGGGACACTGCGGTGGGGGATCATCACCCCTCAACCCCACTGACGTCCCCGTCCTTTGTCCCCGTCCCCGCAGAGATGCGGGCGCTGGCTGAGCTCATCGGGCCGTACGGGATGAAGTTCCTGAGTGACAACCTCATGTGGCACGTGGGCTCCCAGGTCACCGAGCTGAAGGTAGGGCTGGGGACTGGGGCCGGAGTTTGGGGACCGAGGGTGGCATCGGGGGGGGTTGTGACCAGGGTTGGGGTGCTGGGACCCGTTTTGGGAGCACGGTGTGACAGGGCGGGCAGGGCCACCCCAGGGACCACCCCGGTCCCCTGCCTGTCCCTTGGGCTTGCCGGCCAGGGTGGAGGATAGCAGAGGGGCTGTGACACCCGGGTCGCTCCTGGCTGGCGGCGGGCTCGCCGTGTCCCCAATGCCACGAGCCTCGTGTCCCCCGCAGAAGCTGGTCAACGAGAACATGGACACGCTGGTGCAGCTGCGCTCCAGCTCCTGCAAGCCCGAGCAGATGGCAGCTCTGCTGCCCCGGCTGACCTGTGAGTTTGGGGGACGCGGAAGGGGAGCGCGGGGCTGGCACACGTGGCGGTGCGCACACACACACATACGTGTGCACACAATGTGTCCCCACTGACGCCTCTCCTCCTGCAGCGGCCGAAAACGTCCTGAAGCGCATGACCATCATCGGGGAGATCCTGAGCTTCCGCGCCATGGCCCAGCAGGGCCTGCGGGAGGTGGGTGCCCCCCACCCCACGCGTCCCCCACCCCGTGGGACCCCCACCCGCGGTGCCCCACAGCCCGAGGGGTCCGCAGGAGCCCCTGCTGAGCATCCACCATCTCTCTGCAGGTCTTCTCCCACCACTGCCCCTTCTTGATGGGCCCCATCGAGTGTCTGACGGACGTCGTCACCCCTGACACCGACATCCAGGTGGGCATGGAGGGGGACGGGGACCGGGTGGCACCGCCGGTGCTTGGGACAGCTGTCCCCAGGCAGGGCTGGTTTCTGCTGTCCTGCACCCGCCGCCTTGTGTGGCACTGCATGGTGCTACGGGGCACTGCGTGGTGTTGTATGGCACTGTGTGACACCGTGTGGCATCGCGTGGTGCTCTGTGCCCTGCTGCACCCTGTCCCCCCAGCCCTGAGCCTGCGCGTCCCTGTCCCCCCAGGTCACCCTGAGCATCTTCGAGCTGGCCTCGGCTGCGGGGATCCCCTGCGAGGTCGACCCGGCACTGGTGAACGTCCTCGCTGGCAGCAAGACGGGTACCAGGGGGGGTCTGCTGGGGTCGTGGGGGGCTGTCCTTGAGATCCGTGACCCTGCCGCGGATCCCCAGCCCCGCTCACCTTCTCCCACCCTGTGCCACCTCCCTGGGACCCCCGGGGTGCCCTCTTGGACCCCCGTCTATTGTCACCTCCCTCCCTGGCAGAGGGCTCATCCCCGGAGGAGGACTACAAGGTGGCCTGCCTGCTCCTGGTCTTCGTGGCCGTGTCCCTGCCCCTGCTGGCCTCCGACCCGGCGTCCGTCTACAACACCGAGATGGACGGTGAGGCTCGGCCGCATCCCTGGCAGCTTTGTCCCCGCGTCCCCCAGTCCTGGCTGCGTCCCCATGACCCCGCAGTTCCCCGGTGTCACACCTTGCGTGTGCTTGGGACCCCCGAGGTCATCGGTGCCCCGTAGCCGCGGCTGAGGGCTGGTGGGGAGAGCAGGACCCAGGACTGGCAGGGCTGCTGCCCCGTAACTGCAGCCAAGGGAGGTGGGCACAGATGAGACCCTGTATTGTCCCCCAACCTACCTCTGTCCCCAACCTACCCTTGTCCCCAACCTACCTCTGTCCCCAGGCTACAACAACAACATCCACTGCCTGGCCAAGGCCATCATCCACGTGTCGGCCGCCCTCTTCACCATCCACAACAAGAACATCGAGACCCCACCTCAAGGAGTTCCTGCTGGTGAGAGCGGCTGGGGGGGAGCGGCTGGGGGCCACCGCGCTGCCTGGCGGGGGGGGTGGGCACCCTCCCGGGGTGGGCGCCGTCCCCAGCGCTGATCGGGATCCGTCCCTCAGCTGGCCTCCGTCAGCCTCCTGCAGCTGGGCCAGGAGACGGACAAGCTGCGTGCCAGGAACCGCGACTCCATCTCCCTGCTCATGCAGCTGGTGAGGGACGGCAGGGCCCTGGGGTGCCCCTGGGTGGGCTGTGGGGTGCCCCTGAGTGGGCTGTGGTGCCCCTGGGTGGGCTGTGGTGCTCCTGAGTGGGCCCTGGGGTGCTCCTGGGTGGGCTGTGGTTCTCCTGAGTGGGCTGTGGGGTGCCCCTGGGTGGGCTGTGGTGCCCCTGGGTGGGCTGCGGGGTGCTCCTGGGTGGGCCCTGGGGTGCTCCTGGGTGGGCTGTGGAGTGCCCCTGGGTGGGCTGTGGTGTTCCTGGGTGGGCAATGGGGTGCTCCTGAGTGGGCTGTGGTGCTCCTGGGTGGGCTGTGGTGCTCCTGAGTGGGCTGTGGGGTGCCCCTGGGTGGGCTGTGGTGCTCCTGAGTGGGCTGTGGTGCTCCTGGGTGGGCTGTGGGGTGCCCCTGGGTGGGCTGTGGTGCCCCTGGGTGGGCTGTGGTGCTCCTGAGTGGGCTGTGGTGCTCCTGGGTGGGCTGTGGGGTGCTCCTGGGTGGGCTGTGGTGCTCCTGAGTGGGCTGTGGTGCTCCTGGGTGGGCTGTGGGGTGCCCCTGGGTGGGCTGTGGTGCTCCTGAGTGGGCTGTGGTGCTCCTGGGTGGGCTGTGGGGTGCCCCTGGGTGGGCTGTGGTGCCCCTGGGTGGGCTGTGGTGCTCCTGAGTGGGCTGTGGTGCTCCTGGGTGGGCCCTGGGGTGCTCCTGGGTGGGCTGTGGGGTGCCCCTGAGTGGGCTGTGGGGTGCTCCTGAGTGGGCTGTGGTGCTCCTGGGTGGGCCCTGGGGTGCTCCTGGGTGGGCTGTGGTGCCCCTGGGTGAGCTGTGGTGCTCCTGGGTGGGCTGTGGGGTGCCCCTGGGTGGGCTGTGGTGCTCCTGAGTGGGCCCTGGGGTGCTCCTGGGTGGGCTGTGGTTCTCCTGAGTGGGCTGTGGGGTGCCCCTGGGTGGGCTGTGGTGCCCCTGGGTGGGCTGTGATGCTCCTGGGTGGGCCCTGGGGTGCTCCTGGGTGGGCTGTGGTGCCCCTGGGTGCGCTGTGGTGCCCCTGGGTGGGCTGTGGTGCTCCTGAGTGGGCTGTGGGGTGCCCCTGGGTGGGCTGTGGTGCTCCTGGGTGGGCCCTGGGGTGCCCCTGAGTGGGCTGTGGTGCCCCTGGGTGCGCTGTGGTGCTCCTGGGTGGGCTGTGGGGTGCTCCTGGGTGGGCCCTGGGGTGCCCCTGAGTGGGCTGTGGGGTGCCCCTGGGTGGGCTGTGGTGCTCCTGGGTGGGCCCTGGGGTGCTCCTGGGTGGGCTGTGGGGTGCCCCTGGGTGCGCTGTGGTGCTCCTGAGTGGGCTGTGGTGCCCCTGAGTGGGCTGTGGGGTGCTCCTGGGTGGGCTGTGGAGCTCCTGGGTGGGCCCTGGGGTGCCCCTGGGTGGGCTGTGGTGCCCCTGGGTGGGCTGTGGTGCTCCTGAGTGGGCTGTGGTGCTCCTGGGTGGGCTGTGGGGTGCCCCTGGGTGGGCTGTGGTGCTCCTGAGTGTGCTATGGAGTGCCCCTGGGTGGGCTGTGGAGTGCCCCTGGGTGGGCTGTGGTGTTCCTGGGTGGGCTGTGGGGTGCTCCTGAGTGGGCTGTGGTGCTCCTGAGTGGGCTGTGGGGTGCCCCTGGGTGCGCTGTGGTGCTCCTGAGTGGGCTGTGTTGCCCCTGGGCGGGCTGTGGGGTGCTCCTGGGTGGGCTGTGGTGCTCCTGAGTGGGCCCTGGGGTGCCCCTGGGTGGGCTGTGGTGCTCCTGGGTGGGCCCTGGGGTGCTCCTGGGTGGGATGTGGAGTGCCCCTGGGTGGGCTGTGGTGTTCCTGGGTGGGCAATGGGATGCTCCTGGGTGGGCTGTGGTGCTCCTGAGTGGGCCCTGGGGTGCTCCTGAGTGGGCTGTGGTGTTCCTGGGTGGGCTGTGGTGCTCCTGGGTGGGCTGTGGGGTGCCCCTGGGTGGGCACATCCCAGCTCCGTGCCTCTGGTGGCCTCCAGCTCTGCCCAGGCGGCTCCAGCGGGCTGCGGGCGCTCAGTCCTTGCCCAGCTCCTGTTGGGCCTGGGGGGCCGAACGCAGCCCCGACACCCCCCGGGGAGCGGCTGGGCTGGCTGAGCGGGGCGAACGGGGGGGTATTGGGGGGGGGGATTTGTATTCAGGGAGTGCTCACCCTGCTGCAAAGCAATTTAAATGCAAATATTTCAATCTGGAGTTGGGGCACATGAGCCATCCGGGGAGGGAGCACCCAGCGCTGCTGGGGGGCTGACTCCCCCCTCTGGTAACGGGGGCAGGAGGGGGGGGGGGGGGAAACTGAGGCAGGGGGGTGCTGCTGACGCTGTGTGACCCCTCTCGCAGATCGTGGCGGAGTCGTCCTTCCTGACGGTGGACATGCTGGAGACCTGCTTCCCCTACGTCCTGCTCCGCAACGCCTACCGCGAGGTGTGCCGGGAAAACCTCCTCAGCAGGGTCCCCTCGCACTGAGCCCGGCCCCCGCCTCGCCCCCTCCCCTCAAAACCCCCCAAACCGCCCTGCGCCGGGACCCCCCGGGCCCTCCCTCCGCCGCCGGCTGCCACCGTGGTGTCCCCAACCGTCCCTGTCCATCGCCGCCTTCGCTAAACCACTTTTCCCCCCACGACGGCTGCGTCCGACTCGTGGCTGGGGAGGGGACCCGGGGAATATTCGGGGTGGGCTCTGCCCCAGCACCCCGGGGTGGGCTCCCGGCCCCGTGTCTCCAGCCGAAATCACCTCACGGGGGTCCCCGGTGGGGGTTCAGGAGGGGCTGGGGATGCTGGGGGCCTCGGGGCGCTGGGACACGCAGGGACTGGAGCTGCCGGCGGGATTTATCAGCTTTAATTAAAGCCGCTGCTTCTCTTGGCGATGATCCCGGCCGGCCCCGTGCCTCAGTTTCCCTTCTCCCGCCCGCCCGGGGACGTTTCAAGTCACGTTTTTTCCCCCCCTCCCCTCCTCCTCCCTTTCTCCCGTCTCAGGGTGTTTATTTTTCTCCCGTGCGGCATCTTGGGGGAAAATTAATGGGGCGAGGGAAGGAGGCGGCAGGGCGGCCGTTGCCATTCCGCTCACGGCCGGCTGCTCCGGCATGAGTCACCGGCCGTGCCGGGAGGGGGGGACGGTGGCAGCCGTGGCCCTGAGCCCCCTCGGCAGAGCCCCCTCGGCACAGCCCGGCAGGAGCGGGGGCCGGAGGAGGCCGAACGTGCGGCCCTTCCACCCAAACCCAACCGCAGCCGCCATGGCGTGGCCAAACCCGAGCGTGCGGCCGCTTCGTCCGGCACTAATTGCTTTATTAATTCATCCGGGGAAGGAGGAGAGGGGGGGGGAAAAAACATCTCCGGAGCGGGCTGGACTCCCCCGCTGCCCCCCTCCGGCTGCGCTCCCGGGGGGCTGAACTCCCCCGAATTAACGCCCAGAACCTGCTGATTATTCCAGATTGCTGCAAAAGTCTATTTTCGCGCTCATCAATCACGATATTAAGCGGTAACGAGCTGCCGAGGCTCCCCGCTGGCTTTGTCTCGCGCGCATCTCAGCCCACGGCCTCTCCCGCGCCTGCCGCCCCCCCCCCAGTGCCCCCCACCTTGGGCACCTCCCGCACCGTGGGGGTCCCATGTCCCACCCCCCCCTCCTTTATTCAAGTCGTTGCCCCCCCAACCCGCTTTTTGACCCCCCCCCCCCAAAAGTTTGGGGATCCTAAAATGTCCCCAGAGGGGTATGGGAGCTCCCGTGCCGCGGGCCGGGGCTCGCAGCCCACCGTGCCGACCCCGGCATCCAGGCGGGGGGCACCCATGGGTGCCCCCTGCACCAAAGCGGGGTACCGCCATAGAAGGGGGCACAGCCCCTCTTTTAGGGGGCTCAACGGCTGCGGCCGCACGCAGCACCCATGGGTGCTAGCCGGCAAAGGCCGGGAGGTGACACGGCCTGGGACCTGGCCGAGCCGCCGGGGACGGTGGGCCAAGGTGGGGGGCTCGGGGATGGCACCCTGGGGGGGTGGTGGGGGGGTGTACCCCCCACCTGGGCCCCCCCGCGCCGGTGCCGGTGCTGCGGCGGTGGGTGCTGCGCACACCTACGGCGTTACATAAAGGCTTATTAATATTCCTCGGGGGCTGCGCCTCGGCGCGTGCCACGAGAGGCAGCGCGGGTGCTGCCGTGCCCCCCCTGGGTGCTGCTCTGCCCCCCCCCCCCCCGCCTCACTGGGACCCCCCGCGGGGCTCCAGCACCCCAATATCCCCCCCTCACCCCAACCAATACATGCCCGGAGCCCCCCAGGCCCTCCGCTCCAGCGCTGGCACCCCGAGGTTTCCCAGTGGGACGCGGATGGGATGGGGGGGGGTCACAGGGTGGGGGACGCGGGGTGTGCGGGGCGGGGGGTGCAGGGGGCCGTGGGCCCATGGGATGGGGTCCCCGTGAGCTCAGGCTGCTCCCAACGCCCCCCCCCCCCGCCCCCCTCAGCCCGGGGGGGCGATGTCCTAACAGGCGAGAGGCCCAGCAGCCCCCCCCCGCCCCCCCCCCCGCCTTCCCCCCTGGTTTTGGGTAGGTCCTACAAGAAGTTTCTCACGGCTGGCGGGAGGGGACAGTCCCCGGTGTCCGTGTCACCGCTTGGGTGACATGCGATGAAGGGGGCGGGTCTCGGCGGGGAGCGGGGCTGGGGGAGGTGGGGGTCGCCGTGCCCCCCGCCCCGGGCAGGCTCTGACCCCGCTGCTGGGAGCGGAGCCCCTGTGCCCCCATGGGAGGCCACGGACCCTCCGTGGGGGGCACCGACCCCTTCCCGGGCTGCCGACCCCACTGACACCCCCCGCAGTCCCGTGGGGCTCCTGGGGTACCCCCCCCATAGGGGTCCTTAGGTACCCGCACCCCCCAGCTCCATAGGGGTCCTGGGGTACCACCCCTATAGCCCCATGGGGTCCCGGGGTACGCTCCCCCGGGGGTCCTGGGGTACTTCCCCCCCCCCCAGCCCCATGGGGGACCTGAGGTACCCCCCGGGGGCCCTGCGGTACCACCCCTATAGCGCCATGGGGGTTCCGGGGTACCCCCATAGGGCTCCTGGGGGGACCTTCCTCTCCCATAGCCCTTACGGGGGTCCTGGACACCCCCCGCCCCATGGGGGGTCCCGGGGGCATCTGCTCCCCCCGCCCCATCGCCCCGTGGGGGGTCCCGGGGTATCCGCCCCCCCCCCCCCCCCCCCCTTCCCGAAGCAACCGGGGCTGAGCGGGGCGGCGGGGCTGGGCGGGCCGCGGTTCCCGGCCCCCGCCCCCGGCTCCCCCCCGCCCCTCCCCGCCCTCCCGCCGGTGCCGGTGCCGGTGCCGGCTCGGGGAAAGTTGCGGCGAGCCCCGATCGGCGGAGGCAGAGCCGGCAGCGGCGGCAGCACCGGGGCACGGCAGTACCGGCGGCACCGGCAGTACCGACAGCACCGGCGCTTCCCGGCCGAGCGTCCCCGGGTAGGAGCGCGCAGCATCTCTCGGTCCGACCCCGCCGCCGCACGCCAGTGCTCCCCATCCCCGGTGCTCCCCATCCCCGGTGCTCCCCATCCCCGGTGCTCCCCCATCCCCGCTTCTCCCCATCCCCGCTTCTCCCCATCCCCGGTGCTCCCCCATCCCCGGTGCTCCCCCATCCCCGCTTCTCTCCTTTAGCCGGTTCTCCCCAGTCCCCGGTTCTCCTCATCCCCGGTGCCCCCCAGCCCCGGTTCTCCTCATCCCCGGTGCCCCCCGTCCCCGCTTCTCCCCCGTCCCCGCTTCTCCCCCGTCCCCGCTTCTCCCCATCCCCGCGCTCCCACCCCCGGTTCTCCCCATCCCCGGTTCTCCCCTAATCGCCGGTTCTCCGCACCCCCGGTTCTCCCCCAATCGCCGGTTCTCCCCCATCCCCGGTTCTCCGCACCCCCGGTGCTCCCCCATCCCCGTGCTCCCACCCCCGGTACCCCCCCCAATCCCCGGTGCCCCCCGTCCCCGCGCTCCCACCCCCGGTGCCCGGGATGCCATCTTAGCTCCGCCGCCCGGGCCGGTGCTGCCTGCGCAGCCGCCGGGTACCCACCGGGCGGGGAGGAGGGGGACCGCCGGGGCTGCGGGGCGGGACCGGCGGCGGCTCCACCGCGGCCCTCCGGGCTCCGGGCCCGGGCGCGGGGCTGAGGACGAGCGGCCGCCGCCGCCGCAGGGGCCATGGAGCCGCCGCGGAGCCTCCCGGGGTTGGAGCCCGACCGCGAAGCGCTGGACCCGGCGGGCGGCTGCCCGTCCCCGCTGGAGATCAAGTCCGCCCCCAGCAAGAAGATCTGGGTCAAGCTCCGGGCGCTGTGAGTGACCCCCCCCCCGAACCGGGACACCCCCCCAAAACCGGGATCCTCCCCCCACAAACCGGGACCCCCTATCCCCAAACCGGGACTGCCCCCCTCCCCCAAACCGGGACTGCCCCCATCCCCGAACCGGGACCTCCCCCCTCTAAACCGGGACTGCCCCCTCCCCGAACCAGGACCTCCCCAAACCGGGACCCCCCCGCTCCCCCAAACCGGACTGCCCCCTCCCCGAACCAGGACCCCCCATCCCAAACCGGGACCCCCCTCCCCTACAAACCGGGACCCCCATCCCCAAACCGGGACCCCCTATCCCCGAACCGGGACCGTCCCCCCTCCCCGAACCGGGACCGTCCCCCCTCCCCGAACCGGGACCCCCCCCTCCCCGAACCGGGACCCCCCCCTCCCCAAACCGGGACACCCCCCTCTCCAAACTGGGACCCCCCTTCCTCAAACTGGGAGATGCCCCTCGCCAAACTGAGATCCCCCCTCACCAAACTGGGACCTCCCCCCCGCCCCATCCCCAAACCAGGACCTCCCCCCCTCAAACCGGGACCCCCCCCTCTCCAAACCGGGACCACCCCCCCTACAAACCAGGACCCCAATCCCCAAACTGGGACCCCCTTCCTCAAACCGGGGGACCCCCCCCCTCCCCAAACTGGGATCCCCCAAACCAGGACCCCCGAGCCCACCTGAACATCACACCCCACTGAACCCCCCCCCGGCACCCCCCCCCCCCTTTGGGGGGGGACCCCCATCGTCCTCCTCTAAGAGTCACCCACTGCCCCCCACCCTGCGCCCCCCCAGTCCAGGCAGGACCCCCTGTGACCTTCAGCTGCCCCCGGGTGCCCCCCATCCCATCCGCGCGCTGCCCCCCCCTCCATGTAGGACCCCCCCCCCGTCACCCTTGGGACCCCCCCTGCACCCACTGCACCCTTGGGGTGGGGGCACTGGGACCCCCTCGGCCTGGGGGCACCCATCAACCCGGGGCAGTTCTGGGGGTGCTGGGTGGGGGGCCCCCCCCCAGCGCAGCCCCCAACACCCCTCGCCCCGGGTGGCACTGTGGGGGGGGGGGGGACACACGGGATGGGGCTGGGGTGCCCCCAACTCTGGGGGGGCCTCGCGGAGGGGTGACACCCTCTGACACCCCGGGGTGCCCCCCTGCGTCCCCCTCCCCGCCGGGGGGGGGGGGGCTCTCGGTGGCCCCAGGGGTGCCACCCCCCTCGCCCGGGGCGCAGTTGGGCTCACGCGTGGGTTCACGTGCGCGCGTGCCCCCCTGGCGAACCTGCGGCACGTGCGCCCGTGCGGGTCCTCGTGCGGCGGGTGCAGGCGTGGGCGTGCAAGGGGCGTGAGCGGCCACGTGCGCACGCGTGCGCGGGGCCGACCCGCACGAGGCGGCCGGCGAAGGCGCGCTTGTGCACAGCAGGAGCGTGCACGGTGCTGGCGTGACGTGGGGGGGACACACGGGGACAGGGATGGGAGCCAGGTGCCCGTGTTGCACGCTCGCCGGCGAGCCACGCTGCTGAGCGTGTTTCACACGAGGCAGGGTGTGAAACGTCAGCGTGCGCGCAAGAGTTCGCAGGGCGCGCGTGCCAGCCTGAGTGTGCAAGCGGCTGCGCGCGTCGCTGTGGGCGTGCAAGCGCCCGGTGGGAGCGTGCACACGCGTGTGCCGAGGTGTGCGTTGCGGGGGCGCCGGGGCGTTTGCGTGCGCGGGAGCGGGCGAGCGTGCACGGAGCGCACCTGAGCGTGCGCTGGGGAGCGTGTGCACGCGCAGGTGTGCGAGCGCGTGGGCTGCGCTGCGCTCCCGCTTCCCCCCCCCCCCCCCTTCTCCCCTTCGCCCCCGCCCGCCTCCCCCTCCCCGAAACCGCAGGCGGCCGCCCCCGCTGGGGGGGCGTGCGGGGCCACGGGGGGTCCCTCCCTGCCTGCGTCCCCCCCGAGTCCCCCCCTTCCCTGCCAGCACCCAGGGGACAGCGGGGACCGCGGCCTGGGGACAGTCCCCAGCTCCCAGTCGGG
>JAGGDV010000050.1:0-16802 GCA_017639485.1 Pluvialis apricaria
AGACTGGTGCAGCTCCGCACCCCAATATCGCGCCGGATGGATGGCAAAGGGGGAAACTGAGGCACACAGGGCCACCGCGGAGCCCTGGGGACACCTGTCCTGCTCCAACGAGGACGGGAAAGGGGACGCAAAGGTGTTGGCACCCCCCCCGGGTACCTCCCTCAGCCCCCCCCCGGCCCCCCCAAAAAACACAGCGGGGCGCCAGCGCGTATTGCCAGAAACAGTTTTATTTATACAAGGACGAACATCGGTAACATCTTACAAAATACTCAACTGAAAACCATATCGAGAGAGAGCGCGCGAGCGGGCGTCGGACGGACAGAAAAGAAACCGAGGCAGGGCTGGGGACAGGGGGGGGGGACAGGGGGGGGACACACGAGGCGGGGAGGGGGCACCAGCCCAAAGCAGGAGGGCCTGGCTGCTGGGGGGGCCGGCGCCCCTCATCCTCCGGAGGCAGTGGGTTCCTACGCGAGGGCGTTCTCTCCCTCCTGGGATGGGGTGGGGGGGGGGGGGGCAGGGGGGCGCTGACGCCCCCCCCCGTGGGTGGGGAGGGATGGGGAGGGGGCGCAGGCTGCCACCGCCACCCAACAGAGCGCCCCCCCCCCCCCCCCAACTTGGGGCCAAGGGGTTGTCCCCAATGTCCCCGCAGGGACACGGTGACATCCTTCTTCCTCCTCCCATCGCCCCAAATCGGGGGGGGGGGGGGGGGGGGGTGTCCCCCCCCTCCCCGAGGTGACACGGGACACACGCTCATCCCCATCTCCGCCACCCGATTTGGGGACACACACACACCCCCCCCCCCGCAATAACTTAAAACGCAAAGCGCTGTCCCCCTCCTCCCCCTCCGCCCCGGGCCCCACGGCGGTGCCACCCATTAAAAAAATACTATTAAATAATACATCTGTAATAAAAATTATATACCTTTGTTTCGTGGGGGTTTGTGTGGGGTTTGTTTTTTTTTTTTTTCTCTCTTTTAAAGCTAAAATCGCTCCAAGTCCCCTCCGGCTGGTGAAAGAACAGGAAAATGAAGTGCTTTGGGTTTTTTTTTCCTTTTTTTTTTGTCTTTTTTTTTTTGTTGTTGTTTTTTTTCCTCCTCTCTTTTCGGAACGGACAAAGGTTTATCCCAACGAAGGCGCCGGGATCCGTCACCCAGCGACCCAGGGTGACAAAGGGACGGGGGCGACGGGGACGGGGCTCGTGCCCTGCCTCTCGTGTCCCCCTCCGAAACGGGGACGGCCAAAGAGGGGGAAAAAATCAAAATCAAAATAAAGAAAAAAAATGACAAAAGCCAAAAAATCACAGGGAAATTAAGGCATTAAAAAAAAAAAAAAAAAAAGAAATAGAAAATAGTTAATTAAAGGCACGAATATTTCCCATCGCCTCCCCCCGGGAGGGGGGGGACGAACACCGGAGCGGGAACGAGTGGGAAAAAGCAAAAAAAAAAAAAATAAAATATGGGGAGAAAACAAGGAAAACCCCCTCAAAAACAAACAAAAAAAAAAATAAAGAGAGGAGCCGCAGCGGGGGCCGGGGGGGGGGGGCCCGGGGCAGCGACGAGGGGAAAACCCAACGGACAGACGGCGGGACGGACGGACGGAGGGGCGGGAGGAGCGGGGGGTGCTGGTGGAACCGATGCTTCACAAGAGACACGACCGCAAACACCGCATGGAGCCGGGCTCCGACAGGACGGGCTGGGGGGGGGGGGGGTATTTTTATTTTTTTTTTGTGTGTTTTTCTCCTCTTTTTAATAGAAAAAGAAAATATTTTCCTCTTTTTTCTGTTTTTTCCTCCCGGTTTCTTCCACTTCAGGGTGTTTTTTTTTTTTTTTTTTGTTTTTTTTTTTTTTTTATGTGTTTTTTTTTTTTTTCTTTTTTTTCTTTTTAACGTGATTTTGTGTGTGTGTGTGTGTGTGTGTTTTTTCTTCTCGGTGTTTCTTTCTTTTTCGGAAACGGAAAAAAAAAAAAAAAAAAAATAATAATAATAATCTCGGCGGTGCGGCGAAGGGCCCGGGGTGGATCACAGCGCCGGCTCGGCCTCCATCGGCTCCTCCGCCGGCCTGGGCAGGGGCAGAGCGCGGACGTGAGCGGGGGGCACCGGGGGGGCCCAGCCCCGGCCGGGGAAACTGAGGCAGCGATGCCGGGAGCTCAGCACCGCTGCCCCCCGCCATGACCCCGTCATCCCTCCCCGTTCCCCCCCGTCATCCTCAGGGTGGGACACGCCAGTTTGGGGACACGCGTGTCCATCACGCCCCGTCCCAAGGACACGTGTGGCTCCGTGCAGAGCCTGGGGGACACGCGTCACCCTGAGGACACGCGTGGCACTGTACACACCCCCAGGGACGCGCATCCCCCCCGAGGACACGCGTGGCTCCGTGCAGAGCCCGGGGGACATGCATCCCCTCCTCAGAACACGCGTGGCTCTCAGCACACCCCCAGGGACACGCGTGCTCCCCTCAACGACACGCATGGCTCCGTGCACATCCCCAGGGACACGCATCACCCCCAGGACACGCGTGGCTCCATGCAGAGCCCAGGGGACACACATCCTCCCCGAGGACACCAATGGCCCCATGGACACCCCCAGGGACATGCATCCCCCCAAGGACACATGTGGCTCCGTGCACACCCCCAAGGACACGCATCACCCCCAGGACATGCGTGGCTCCATGCAGAGCCCAGGGGACACACATCCTCCCTGAGGACACCAATGGGCCCGTGCACACCCCCAGGGACACGCAACTCCACCCAAGTACACGCGTGGCTCCATGCACAACCCCAGGGACACTCATGCCCCTGAGGACACGCGTGGCTCCGCACACAGCCCTGGGGACACGCACCACCCTGGGGACACGTATGGCCCCACACACACCTCAGGGGACACGCATCCCCCCCGAGGGACACGCAGACCCCTGAGGACACGCGTGGCTCCCTGCACAGTCCAGGGGACACACACCACCCTGGGGACACGTATGGCCCCATGCACACCCCAGGGGACACGCATCCCCCCTAAGGGACACGCAGACCCCAGAGAACATGTGTGGCTCCATGCAGAGCCCAGGAGACATGCATCCCCTCCTCAGAACACGCATGGCTCCGAGCACACCCCCGGGGACACGCACCACCCCAAAGACACGCATGGCTCCATGCAGAGCCCAGGGGACACACATCCTCCCCGAGGACACCAATGGGCCCGTGCACACCCCCAGGGACACGCAACTCCACCCAAGGACACGCGTGGCTCCATGCACACCCCCAGGGACACACATGCCCCTGAGGACACGCATGGCTCCGCACACAGCCCTGGGGACACGCAGCACCCTGGGGACACGTATGGCCTCACACACACCCCAGGGGATACGCATCCCCCCTGAGGGACACGCAGACCCCTGAGGACACGCATGGCTCCGTGCAGAGCCCAGGGGACATGCATCCCCTCCTCAGAACACGTGTGGTTCTGAGCACACCCCCAGGGACACGCGTGCTCCCCTCAATGACACGCATGGCTCCGTGCACACCCCCAGGGACACGCATCACCCCCAGGACACGCGTGGCTCCATGCAGAGCCCAGGGGACACACATCCTCCCTGAGGACACCAATGGCCCCATGGACACCCCCAGGGACACGCATCCCCCCAAGGACACATGTGGCTCCGTGCACATCTCCAAGGACACGCATCACCCCGAGGACACACGTGGCTCCATGCAGGGCCCGGGGGACACACATCCTCCCCGAGGACACGCATGGCTCTGTGCACACCCCCAGGGACACGCAACTCCACCCATGGACACGCGTGGCTCCATGCACACCCCCAGGGACACACATGCCCCTGAGGACACGCGTGGCTCCGCACACAGCCCTGGGGACACGCACCACCCTGGGGACACGTATGGCCCCACACACACCCCAGGGGACACGCATCTTCCCCCGAGGGACACGCAGACCCCTGAGGACACGCGTGGCTCCGTGCAGAGCCCGGGGGACATGCATCCCCTCCTCAGAACACGCGTGGCTCTCAGCACACCACCAGGGACACGCGTGCTCCCCTCAATGACATGCATGGCTCCATGCACGCCCCCAGGGACACGCATCACCCCGAGGACATGCGTGGCTCCATGCAGGGCCCAGGGGACACACATATCCTCCCCAAGGACACCAATGGCTCCGTGCACACCCCCAGGGACACGCAACTCCACCCAAGGACACGCGTGGCTCCATGCACACCCCCAGGGACACTCATGCCCCTGAGGACACGTGTGGCTCCGCACACAGCCCTGGGGACACACACCACCCCAGGGACATGTATGGCCCCATGCACACCCCAGGGGACACGCATCCCCCCCGAGGGACACGCAGACCCCTGAGGACACGCGTGGCTCCATGCAGAGTCCGGGGGACACGCGTCACCCTGAGGACACGCGTGGCTCCGTGGACACCCCCAGGGACGCGCATCCCCCCCCCGAGGACACGTGTGGCTCCATGCAGAGCGCAGGGGACACACATCCTCCCTGAGCGACACGCAGACCCCAGAGAACACGCGTGGCTCCGAGCACACCCCCGGGGACACGCATCACCCCAAGGACACGCATGGTTCCATGCAGGGCCCGGGGGACACACATCCTCCCCGAGGACACGCATGGCTCCGTGCACACCCCCAGGGACACGCAACTCCACCCAAGGACACGCGTGGCTCCATGCACACCCCCAGGGACACTCATGCCCCTGAGGACACGCATGGCTCCGCACACGGCCCTGGGGACACGCAGCACCCTGGGGACACGTATGGCCCCACACACACCCCAGGGGACACGCATCCCCCCTGAGGGACACGCAGACCCCTGAGGACACGCGTGGCTCCGTGCAGAGCCCGGGGGACATGCATCCCCTCCTCAGAACACGCGTGGTTCCGAGCACACCCCCAGGGACACGCGTGCTCCCCTCAATGACACGCATGGCTCCGTGCACACCCCCGGGGACACGCATCACCCCGAGGACATGCGTGGCTCCATGCAGGGCCCGGGGGACACACATCCTCCCCGAGGACACCAATGGCCCCGTGCACACCCCCAGGGACACGCAACTCCACCCAAGGACACGCGTGGCTCCATGCACAACCCCAGGGACACACATGCCCCTGAGGACACGCGTGGCTCCCTGCACAGCCCAGGGGACACACACCACCCCAGGGACATGTATGGCCCCATGCACACCCCAGGGGACACGCATCACCCCGAGGACACACATGGTTCCATGCAGGGCCCAGGGGACACACATCCTCCCCGAGGACACGCGTGGCTCCATGCACACCCCCAGGGACACACATGCCCCTTGAGGACACGCGTGGCTCCGCGCAGAGCCAGGGGCTCCCGGGGGGGCCGTACCTGGGCTGGGGGTCAGCGTTGCCCTGCTCGGCGCCCACCGAGAGCAGGGCCATGGCTGTCACCGTCTCGGCCTCCTCTGCCTCCCCCTTCTGCGCCTCCAGCAATGAGCAGCCCACGGCCGCCGCGAAGCGCTTCACCGAGCCCCAGTGTTTGCCTGCGGGCACGGGCAGGGCTGGGCACGGCCCCCGGGCACGGCCAGCACCGGGGGGGGGCTCCCGGGACCCCCCCATGGCGGGGACAACCCGGGCAGACTCATGGGACCCCCATGGCAGGGACAGTCCAAGGGACCCCCTGTGTCACCCACAGCCGGGACAGCCCTAAGGACCTCTGGGACCCCCATGGAGGGGACAGCTAGGGACCCCCACGGCAGGGACGACCCGGGGAGCCCCATGGGACCACCACGGCAGGGACAGTCCAAGGGACCCCTTGTGTCCCTCAAGGCCAGGAGAGCCCCGGGGACCTCCCCTGCAACCCCCATAGAGGGGACAGCCCTGGGGACCCCCCCCCCAAGACCCCCATGGTGGGGACAACCCAGGGGGACGCATGGCACCCCCATGGCGGGGGCGGTCCAAGGGACCCCCTGTGTCACCCACAGCTGGGACAGCCCCGGGGCCCTCCGGGGACCCCCATGGAGGGGACAACCGGGGACCCCCATGGCAGGGACAACCGGGGACCCCCATGGCAGGGGCCATTCAGGGGGACCCATGGGACCCCCATGGCAGGGACAGCCCTAGGGACACCTCTGGGTCCCCCCAAGGCAGGGACAACCCTGGGGACCCCCCCAGGATCCCAGTGGCAGCACTGGAGACCCCTCCAGGCCCCCCCCCAAGGCAAGGACAACCCCCCGGTCCCACCCACGGCAGGGACAGACCCGCTGGGATCCCCCCCGACGGCGAGGACAGCCCTGGGGACCCCCTCTGTGCTCCCCCATGACAGAATCAGCTCTGGGGACCCCCCCCCGTGTCCCCCGGTGGCAGGGACAGCCCCAGGGACACCAGCAGGGTCCTCGGGTCCCCCCCCCCACCCCCGGCCGCAGGGTCTCACTCTGGATCTCGATGACCTTCTCCAGGGTGGCCACCGCGTTCACGTTTGGCTTCTGCTGCAGGAGGGACGGATCCAGGGGCTCCAGCTGGCGGGGGGGGGGGGGAGGACACACGCACCATCAAGACCCCCAAACCTGTCACCAGCACCCCAATTTCCCCCCCCCACCCCCCAAAAAAAAAGAGCAGGGACGGGACCGGAGCCCCTCTCCTCAACCCGGGGGACACTGAGGCACAGCACGGGGTGTGCACCTCAATACAGCCGGCGCCCCCCGGGGGGGGGTGGGAAGGGGGATCCCCACGGGTGTGTGTGTGTGTTGGGGGGGGGGGTGGTCCCCACGGGTGACCCCCGTACCTCCAGGCCGAGCAGAGCGGAGACGCAGGCCTCCGAGGCGTCGCAGATGGCCGTCAGGTCGTGCCCCCCCTCCAGCGCCAGCACCACCCGGCCCCCCGCCAGCATCATCAGCTGCTTCGTCAAGTGGCCGAAACCTGGGGCGGGGGGGGGGGGGGGGAAACACCGAGGCAGGGGGGTGACAAGTAGCTCGGATGGGGACCCCCCCCCACACCCCCAGGGACCCCCCCGAGACCCCACTCACATTTGGCGGTGACGGAGTAACCGCCGAGCGGGGAGAGGTGACCCTCGACGGCGTCGAAGCCGGCCGAGACCAGCACCACCTCCGGGGAGAACTCGTTGGCGATGGGCATCACCACGGTCCTGGGGGGACAGAGGGTCAGGGCCGGGCACGGGGACCCCCCCCCAGGACACAGGGACCCCCCCCGAGGGTACAGGGACCCTCCCTGGGGTGCAAGGACCCCCCCACTCCAGGACACGGGGACCACCCCAGGGCGTAGGGACCCCTTCCCGGGACACAGGGACACCCCTCAAAGACATGGGGAACCCCCCCAAGACACAGTGACCCCCCCCCAGGACACAGGGATGCCCCCAGGGTGTAAGGACCCCACCCCCAGGACACAGGGACCCCCCCCCCAAGGATGCAGAGACCCTCTCCAGGGTGCAGGGACCCCCTCCAGGACATGCAGAACCCCCTTTCACAGGCGCAGGGACCCCCCCCAAGGACAAAAAGACTCCCCCCGGGGTGCAAGGACCCCCCCCCTCCAGGACACGGGGACCACCCCAGGGCATAGGGACCCCTTCCCAGGACACAGGGACCCCCCTCAAGGACATGGGGAACCCCCCCAAGACACAGTGACCCCCCCCCAGGACACAGGGATGCCCCCCCAAGGATGCAGAGATCCTCTCCAAGGTGCAGGGACCCCCTCCAGGACATGCCGAACCCCCCTTCATGGGCACAGGGACCCCCCCCAGAGCACAGGGACCCCCCCCCCAGGACAAAAAGACTCCCCCCGGGGTGCAAGGACCCCCCCCCTCCAGGGCACAGGGACCACCCCGGGGTGTAGGGACCCCTTCCCGGGGCACAGGGACCCCCCTCAAGGACATGGGGAACCCCCCCAAGACACAGGGACACCCCCTCAGGGTGCAGGGACACCCCCCCAGGACACAGGGATCCCCCCTGAATGTGGGGACACCCCACCCACCCCACCCCCCCCCCAGGACACAGGGGTCCCCCCAGGGTGTAGGGACCCCCCTCAACGGCACAGGGACCCTCCCCAGCTTGCAGGGACACACACCCCCACCCCAGGACACGGGGACACCCCCAAGGGTACAGGGACCCCCCCCCCAGGACACTGGGACCCTCCCCAGCGTGTAGGGACCCCCCCCAGGACACAGAGACACCCCCCAGCGTGTAGGGACACCCCCCCCAGGACAAAGGGACACCCCCAAGGGTACAGGGACACCCCCAGGACATGGGGACCCTCCCCAGCGTGTAGGGACCCCCCCAGGACACAGGGACACCCCCCAGGACATGGGGACCCTCCCCAGTGGGTAGGGACCCCCCCAGGACACAGGGACACCCCCCAGGACATGGGGACCCTCCCCAGCGTGTAGGGACCCCCCCAGGACACGGGGACACCCCCAAGGGTACAGGGCCACCCCCCCACCCCCCCCCCCAGGATGCAGGGACACCCCCTTAGATCACAGTGATTCCCCTCTCAAGCGCACAGGCGCCCCCTCAGGACATGGGGACCCCCCCCCAGGACACGGGGACACCCCCCTGCGTGTAGGGACCCCCCCAGGACTTGGGGACACCCCCAAGGATACAGGGACACACACACACACACACACACACACCCCCCCAAGGGTGCAGGGACACCCCCTTAGACCACAGTGATTCCCCTCTCAAGTGCACAGGCGCCCCCCCCAGGGCGTGGAGACCCCCCCCCCCCCCCCAGGATTTGGGGACACCTCCCAGAACACGGGGACCCCCCCCCCGGACCCCCACCTGAAGGCGGTGAGATACTCCACGTCCCCGATGGGGGGGTCGACGCCCCCGGTCCAGGCGATGTTGACGTTGTAGCCCACTCCCATCCCGCTGCCGACCTGGGCACAGCCACGGGTGACCCCCAGCGCTGCGGCCGGGGGAGAGGGGACACGGAGGGACACGGGGTGACCCCCCCAAAAGCCACAGACACACCCCCCCCCCCCCGCCGGTACCTCCTCGGGCGCCCCACTGCCCGGGAAGAAGTTGCCATCGTCGTAGCGGTGCAAGGAGATGTAGAGGACGTCGGGGTCGCTGTAGAAGGCTTGCTGGGTCCCGTTCCCGTGGTGGATGTCCTGCCGGGGCGCCAGCGGTGTCAGGGACAACCCCCCCCCCCCAAACATGTCACAAAGTCCCCGTCACCCAGGGTGGGGTTTGGGGGGGGGTTCCCCGTGTCCCGGGGGGGGGGGCTTTACCCAGTCCACGATGAGGATTCTGCCCACGCTGAGCTTCTGCTGGAGCAGTTTGGCCGAGATGGCCACCGAGTTGAAGAAGCAGAAGCCCCTGGGGAGAGGGGTCAGGGTGAGCGCCGGGGTGGCCCCTGTGTCACCAGTGTGTGTGTCCCCCCCCCCTCCCCGTGTCACCGGTGTCATCCCCCCTCAACCCCGGGCAGGGGTCCCGCCGGCCGCAGCCCCACACTCACATGGCCGTGGACTCCTCCGCGTGGTGTCCCGGGGGGCGGATGACGGCGAAGCCGTTCTGCGGGGACAGAGCGGGGGGGACACGTGTGGCACGGGCCAACGCGTACGCGAGGGCGGCCGCGCACGGGCAGGTGAGCGTGCGAGGCAGCAGCACCCACAGGAGGGTGCGCAAGGGCTGCCACGCACACTTCTGCGAGCATGCACAGGCACGGCGCGCACACGTGCAAGCGCGCAGCAGTGCCATCGCGCACACCCAGGTGAGCGTGCATGCAACCATGCTTGGGGACCATCACACAGGCAGGTAGGCATGCACAAGAGTGGTGCACACACGTGCAAGCTTGCACGCGGGCATCACACACCCAGGTAAGCATACAGCAGGACATTGCACACGTGCAAGCGTGCACAAGGGCCACCACGCACACCCAGGGGAGCGCGCACGGTGCCAGCGCGCATGTGCCAGAGTGCTTGAGGACCACCGCACCCCCAGGTGAGAGCGCACGAGAGTGGCACACACACATGCAAGCTTGCACAGGGGCCCTCATGCATCCAGGTAAGCACGCACGAGGAGCGTGCACACACGCAAGTGTGCATGAGGATCATCACACACCCAGGTGAGTGTGCAAGAAAGCAGGGTGCATGCGTGCAAGAAAGCAGGGTGCACACATGCAAGCTTGCACAGGGGCCCTCATGCATCCAGGTAAGCACGCACGAGGAGCGTGCACACACGCAAGCATGCGTGAGGATCATCACACACCCAGGTGAGTGTGCAAGAAAGCAGGGTGCACGCGTGCAAGAAAGCAGGGTGCACACATGCAAGCTTGCACAAGGGCCATCACACATCCAGGTAAGCACGCACGAGGAGTGTGCACACACGCAAGCATGCGTGAGGATCATCACACACCCAGGTGAGTGTGCAAGAAAGCAGGGTGCACGCGTGCAAGAAACCAGGGTGCACACATGCAAGCTTGCACAAGGGCCATCACACATCCAGGTAAGCACGCACGAGGAGCACACACACACACGCACGTGCGTGAAGATCATCACACACCCCGGGAAGCGTGCAAGAAAGCAGTGTGCACCCACACGAGCTTGCACAAGCGCCATCACACCCCTAGGTGAGCACGCACGGGAGCGGCGCACACGCATGCAAGCGTGCGCAAGGGGAAGCGTGCCCACCCCAAGCGTGCGCACACGAAGCGTGCCCACCCCGAGCGTGCGGGCGCACCCGGGGCCCGGGTGCGAGGCGCCCCGCCAGCGCGCCAGCCCTCCCCGCTCACCTTGATCTCCCCGGCGGCCACCTTGAAGGCCAACTCCACCAGGCAGCCCACCGCCATGCGCACCGCGCTGGACGAGTGCATCTCGTTCCACACCGTGTCACTGTCCACCTGCGGCGGGTGGGGGGGACAGGGACACAGGGACACGTCAGCGGGGACAAGCGAGCCCAGGGATCGCTCCCCACCACCACGTAACTCACCCCGATGCCCCCGCACGGCAGCACCGCGTACATCTTCTGGCTGATGGGACCTGGTGGGGCAGAGAGCGCCGTGACAAAGGGGGAGTTGGTGGGGATAGTGCGTGTCCCCCCCCCCCCACAACTCCAAAAGGGCACTCCGGTGTCTCGGTGTCCCCCCCCCGCCGCTGCCAGCACCTACCCAGGAGCTTCTTGCTGTCGAGTTTCTGGCGGTTGAGGGGGCTGGTGCCGTAGAGCAGCGTGTGATGCTCCGAGTGCACCGTCTGGATCTCCTCCAGCGTCGCCTTCCTGCCCCGAATGCGCTGGGGGAGGATGGAGGGGGGGGGACACGGGGACACCAGGGTGAGCCCCCCCCCCGCCACCAGCCAGGGTGGGGAGGACACCCCGCGGGGAGGTGGGGAGACCTCACCTCGCACTTGCCGAGGAGCCCGGTCTCCTGCAGCCGGGACCAGATGCTCTGGATGCGGCCGGCGTGCTCGGGGTGGACGTTGGTGTTCCCGCAGGTGCATTGGTGCTTCAGCATGAACGTGTCGTACACCACGCCTGCGCCGGGCAGCCACAGCCGCACGCCTGGGACCGGCCCCCCCCGCCCCCCGCCACCCCGGGACCCCCCCACGCACCGCACCGCACCCCCCGCCCCGGGACACGGGGACCCCACGGGATACGGGGACCACCGGGCACCCCGAGGGATGGGACACCCTACGGGAGAGGGGGACCCCGTGGGGCATGGGCACTCCCGGGCACCCCAAGGGATGGGACATCCCACGGGACAGAGCGATGCCATGGGATACGGGGAACCCCGGGCACCCCGAGGGATGGGACACCCCACGGGACAGGGGGATCCCACGGGATACGGGGACCCCCGGGCACCCCGAGGGATGGGACACCCCACGGGACATGGGGATCCCACGGGATACGGGGACCCCCGGGCACCCAAAGGGATGGGACACCCCACGGGACAGAGGGATCCCACGGGATAAGGGGACCCCTGGGCACCCCAAGCGATGGGACATCCCACAGGACAGAGTGATGCCATGGGATAAGGGGACCCCTGGGCACCCCAAGGGATGGGACACCCCACGGGACATGGGGATCCCAAAGGACAGGGACACCCCATGGGACAAGGGCTCTCCTGGGCACCCTGAGGGACGTGGCACCCCGTGGGATGGGGGATCCCATGGGATAGGAGCGCCCCATATCACCCCGAAAGATGGGGGACCCCACGGGACAAGAGGGACCCCATGGGACATGAGCACCCCGGGCACCCCAAGGGATGGGGCACCCCAGGGGACAGGGGCTCTCCTGGGCACCCTGAGGGACGCGGCACCCCATGGGATGGGGGATCCCATGGGACAGGGGCACCCCAGGGCACCCCGAGGGATGGGGCACCGCAGGGGACAGGAGGATCCAAGGGGACAGGAGCACCCATGGGCACCCTACGGGATGGGGCACCTCATGGGACATGGGCACACCAAGGGATGGGACATCCTGGGGACCAGAAGCACCCCTGGGCACCCCGAGGGACAGGAGCACCCCTGACCCCGCCACGGGATGGGGCACCCCAGGGCCACATCTGGGCACCCCGAGGGATGGGGGCACCCCAAGGGACGTGAGGACCTCTGACCCCACCATGGGATGGGGCACCCCAGGGCCATCTCTGGGCACCCTGAGGGACACGGGTACCCCAAGGGACAAGGCCACCTCTGATCCCACCATGGGATGGGGCACCCTGAGGGATGGGGGCACCCTGAGGGACAGGGCCACCTCTCACCCCACCACGGGATGGGGCATCCCAGGGCCACCTCTGGGCACCCCGAGGGACGTGGGCACCCCTGACCCCACCACGGGATGGGGCACCCCAGGGCCAGGGCCACCTCTGGGCACCCCAAGGGACATGGGCACCCCAAGGGACAAGGCCACCTCTGACCCCACCATGGGATGGAGCACCCCAGGGCCAGGGCCACCTCTGGGCACCCCAAGGGACATGGGCACCCCAAGGGACAAGGCCACCTCTGACACCACCACGGGATGGAGCACCCCAGGGCCAGGGCCACCTCTGGGCACCCCAAGGGACATGGGCACCCCAAGGGACAAGGCCACCTCTGACACCACCATGGGATGGGGCACCCCAGGGCCACCTCTGGGCACCCCGAGGGACACGGGGGCATCTACCAACAGATGGAGCGTGGCATTGGAGACACCCCATGGCACATGGGTCACCACCGAGTGACAGGGCCACCCCCCCCTGCTGTGTCCGTGCCCCCCCCCCCCCCCCCCCCCCGGCCCCGTACCCGTGGTGAAGAGGTGCTTGGGGGTCCCGTCGGGCGCGGGGGGCTTCACGCCGGCGCTGGCGGGGGACGACTGCGTGCGGGCGAGCGCCGGATGGGGCAGCGCCAGGATGCCCAGGGGGGGGGGCGGGGTACAGCTGCAGCGGCGCCTCGGGGAACACCTGGGGATGGGGACGGGAGGGGGGGGTCCGAGGATCCGATCCCCCCCCCATCCCCATCCCCTGGGCCATCGCCAGGCACGGCCATGTCACCGTGTCCCGGCCGGGGAGGGGGCGGCCACGTCTGAGTTGGGGAGCGCGGGGAGGTTCGGGGGGGGGGATATGAGTCATGGCGGGGGCCGGGGGGGGGGGGGGGCTGCGGTGCGGGGGTGGCGGAGCTGAGAGGCCGGAGGGGAGGGGAGGGGAAGGGGGGGGGGATGAGTCACCGTCCCCTCCGAGTCATCGCTGCGGCAGTGGGCGGCGGGGGGGGGCCCCAGGTAGCCGGGGACGGGGAGGGGGGGGCACGGCTGGCCAGGATGCGAGGGATGCTCGTGCAAAGATGCTCGTGCAAAGGGGATGCTCGTGCAAAGGGTTTGGGGGGGGGGGGGGTATTTAGGGAGGTGGTGGTATTTGTCCCCCCCCACCAATCCATGGGGCCCCCCCCCGTCTCACCTGCTTGTACGTGACCCCCAGCTCGGTGACATCGGGGACCCCGGGGGCCTCGGCCTCGTCCCCGCTGTCCCCCGGCTCCTCCCGGGGCACCTCGGGGTCCGACAGCCGCTCCGGGGGGTCGCCGGCGTCCGGGGAGGAGAGGGTGAGGGGGGGGCCAGGAGGGACCCCGTCACCCGGGGGGGGGCGACTGCTGCTCCGTCAGCTCCTCCTCCGTCTCCTCGGGGTGGGTGGGCGGCTGCCGCGGCAGCTCCCCCCCCTTGGGCAGCAGCTGGGGGGCGGGGGGCAGACTGACCCACGGCCACCCTCTGCCCTACGGACACCCCATATCCACCCCGTGCCCGCCCCATATGCGCCTCACACCTATGCCACACCCTATAGCCACCCCATACCCACCCCACACACGCCCCAAACCCTATACCCGTTCCCGTGGCCACCCCACGCCCTATACCCATCCCATGCCCTATAACCACCCTATACCCACCCCACATACACCCCAAACCCTATATCCGTTTCCATACCCTATAGCCACCCCCTACGCACCCTACATACAGCCCATGCCCTATACCCATCCCATGCCCTATAGCCACCCCCTATCCACCCCACATATAGCCCGTACCCTACAGCCACTCCACAGCCACCCCACATACAGCCCATACCCTATACCCACCCCACGCCCTATACCCACCCCATCCCCACCCCACATATAGCCCATATCCTATACCTATTCTATGCCCTATAGGTATCCTCTATCCACCCCACATATAGCCTGTACCCTATACCCATCTCACACCCACCCCATGCCCTATAGCCACCCCATCCCCACCGTATATATAGCCTATACCCTACACCCATTCGACGCCCTATAGCCACCCCATACCCACCCCGCCTATAGCCTATACCTTATACCCATCCTATACCCTATAGCCACCCCCATCTACTCCACATATAGGCCATACCCTATACCCATCCCATGCCCTACACCCACCCCACATCCGCCTCTGCCCCACAGCCCCCCCATTTCCAACCCGCGCCAACCCCGTACCCGCCCCATACCCTGCACCGTTCCCCCTCCCTGCCCCACACCTTCCCCCTCCCAGCCCCACGGCAGCCCCTGCCCCACACCTTCCCCCTCCCAGCCCCACGGCAGCCCCCGCCCCACACCTTCCCCCTCCCTGCCCCACGGCAGCCCCCGCCCCACACCTTCCCCCTCCCAGCCCCACGGCAGCCCCCTCCCCACACCTTCCCCCTCCCAGCCCCACAGCAGCCCCCTCCCCACACCTTCCCCCTCCCAGCCCCACGGCAGCCCCTGCCCCACACCTTCCCCCTCCCTGCCCCACAGCAGCCCCCGCCCCACACCTTCCCCCTCCCTGCCCCACAGCAGCCCCCTCCCCACACCTTCCCCCTCCCAGCCCCACGGCAGCCCCTGCCCCACACCTTCCCCCTCCCAGCCCCACGGCAGCCCCCTCCCAGCCCCATGGCCGCCCCTGCCCCACACCTTGCCCAGCTGGACCTGCTGCTTGTCGAGGAAGTGGTGCTGGAGGGCGCCGTGGGGCAGGGCGCCGTGGGGCAGGGCGCCGTGGGGCAGGGCCTGGGGGCTCTGGGGCAGCGGGGACGACTGCGTGCGGCTCAGGGGTCGGTGCCGCGGCAGCTTGCTCACCGTCCGCACGCTCCCGGCGCGCTCCCCCGTCACCAGCGGCGACTGCCCGTGCAGCGGCACTGCGGGAACCGGCCGCCGTCAGCGGAGCACCCCGACACCCCCCCAGATCTCCCCCCTACCCCCCCAAAAAAATCCAGTTTGGGGGAGGGGGGGAGGGTTGCAAGCAGGGGAAACCGAGGCAGAGGAGGGGACTCACCGGCGATGAGGGTGCTCTGCTGGCGCGCTTGCTCCAGCAGCAGGACGTGCTGCAGCAGGGACGCGGGGCCGGCGGGGGGGTCCCCCTCCAGGGCCACCCCCAGCAGGCAGCCCGGGATGGAGGAGGTGCTCAGGAATTTGCCGGTGAGGGCAGCCCCCGGGCGCAGGGTGGCCACCGCCGGCCGCTCGGCCTCCGCCTGCGGTGACAGCTTGGGGGACGCCTGCGGGGACAGAGGATGGCACTGTTGGGCCCGGCCCTCGGCAGCCACGCGTTGGGGGGGGGGGTCACAGGGACGCCCCCGGCCCTCGGCAGCCCCCCGAGGTGCTGGGTGCCACCCCCAACCCCAACCCTGTGCCCCCCAGCTTGAGCGCACCCCAAACTGGGGACACCGGGGCGCTCCCAGTCCTCCCCCCGTGAGCCTCAGCTTCTCTCCCGTAGGGAAACTGAGGCACAAACCCAACCATGGGGGACACGGGGGGGCCCGGACGCCACCCCACGGGTACGGGGACCCCACACCAAGCCTGCGAGGTGCCAGGTGCCCGGGCCACCCCTATGGGACACCAGGTCCTTGGTGCCATCCCCCTTGGGGTCCCCACATGCCCCGGTAGCGTTCCAGGTCCCTGTGCCACCCCACGGGGTGCAGCGTCCCCATACCGACCCTTTGGGCTTCCAGGTCCCTGTGCCACCATATGGGGCGCAGGGTCCCCAGGTCACCCCTATGGGACACCAGGCCCTTGTGCCACCCCCTGAGGGGTCCCAAATAGGCCCTATAAGGGTATCCCTAGGATCACCCGTGCCACCCATATGCAGGCCGCACGGGTCCCCCAGGTCAACACCCATGTGGGGGTTCCAGGTCCCCGTGCCACCCCACCATGGCGCCCCAGGTCCCCGTGCCACCCCACGGGGTGCATGGTCCCCATACCGACCCTTTGGGCTTCCAGGTCCCCGTGCCACCATATGGGGCACAGGGTCCCCAGGTCACCCCTATGGGACACCAGGCCCTTGTGCCACCCCCTCAGGGATCCCAAATAGCCCCTGTAGGGTTCCAGGTCCCCATGCCACCATATGGGGCGCAGGGTCCC
>JAGGDV010000051.1:0-16656 GCA_017639485.1 Pluvialis apricaria
AAGCCGTGGGCGTGCTGGAGCCGGCGGAGATGATTTGCCAGCCGTTGGCGGACTGGGCGATCTGAGCGGCGGCGGCTGTCAGGTCCAGCTCGCCGCTCCCGCCTTGTTGGCCCTGGGAGCTGTTGGAATTCTCGTTGGGAGACTCGATCCTGCTGCAGGTGGCTGCCAGCAGAGCCAGCGGGGAGGGCTGCGATTCCTGGGAAGGAGAGGAGGAGTTAAGGAAACGGGAGGCGGCCCGGTGGGCAGGCCGAAAATAAATTAAAAAAAAAAAATAAAAAAATAAAGAAGGGGGGGAAGAGAAAGCAGGGAGGAGCGTACTTGGAAAAGATAAACACTCCTTCCTGAGAAAACCCACCCACAGCCGGAAAAATACAACTGGCAGACACAGGGCTGTCAGGCCGGGACAGACTGAACCCACAGGGAAAAACCCTCCGGGAGGGAGGAAAGGGGAAGGAGTCTGCGCGTAAAAGTCAAGGAGAGACATCTCCTCCACCCCAAAGCGGGTGAATCACCCCGGAGGAGAACGACTCCGGGGAAGGACGGTTCGTTTCTGGGCACCCCGACCCAGAGAAGGGCCAGTCGGGGCTGCGGGGTTTACTGGGAGCAGGGGAACCATCGCGTTTTCGAGGGAGGAGAGGAAGCCACAGGGCGCTGCGGGGTCGGCGCTCCGGCAGGGCGTTTGGCAGCGTGACGATCTCCCGGCACGCACTCGCCTTTCTCTTTCCCCTCTCCCTCGACGTTAACGCTCCACTGGGCCAAACAAACACCTCGGCCCGGCCCTGGACTTTGCCACGGGGACGACGAGTTCCCCGGGGACGAGCGGAGCCAGGAGGCGGCCGCCGGCTCAGGGCTGTTCCTTCCTCCCTCCCTCCCCGCGCTCACCTGGCTCTCCCCACCGCCCGCGCTGCTGTTACTGCTGGCGTCTCCTTCGCCCTTCTCGGGCTTCACTCTCACCATCTCCTCGGGACTCTCTTGGTCTGCGCGGGCGGGAAACGACAGCGGGAATTAAAGACATTTCTGGGCAGGAGAAGGGGGATCGGGAGCGCGAGGGCACACGGGCAGAGAGGAAGAGGAGGGGGGGAATGGACACACACACACACATGGCGCGTTGGCGGGCAATTTTGGGGGAGACGGTGCGCTGCTCGGGCACCGGGAACCGGAGGGAGTTGCCAACGGGGAGCTGGCAGCGGGACAGGCGGAGGAGGACCCGGCCCTGCTCCTCCCCACCCGGTTGGGGACACTCCCTGGGCCCCCGTCGAGGTCCTCCCCGGGCCACCCCTTTCCCTTCGCCGCCGGCCCCGGAGCACACCCCCTGCCCTGCCCACGGCGTTCCCGTCCCCCCCTGGATCCAACCCACGGCGTTCCCCCCATCTCTGCTCCCTTCGACCCCACCGCTCCCCCCCCCAAAATCCCTCTTCTCCCACCACTCAATAGCAACAACCACCCCCCAACTCCCCCTCCAGCCCCCCCCCCCCCCCATCGCTCCCGTGGGCTCCCCCCAAACACCCCCAGAGGGTCACACCTTCCCCACGGCTCCCCCCACCCCACGGGGGGGCCCTCTGCCCCACATCTCCCCCCACCCCATGGCTTCCCTCCCCATGGACCCCCATCCTACGGCTCTCCCCACCCCACGGGGGGGCCCTCTGCCCCACATCTCCCCCCACCCCATGGCTTCCCTCCCCATGGACCCCATCCCACGGCTCCCCCCACCCTACGGGGACCCTCTGCCACCACATCTCCCCCCCACCCCACGGAGGGGCCCTCTGCCCCACATCTCCCCCCACCCCATGGCTTCCCTCCCCATGGACCCCCATCCCACGGCTCCCCCCACCCTACGGGGGCCCTCTGCCCCACATCCCCCCCCCCACCCCACGGCTCCCCCCACCCACGGGGCCCCCACCCCACGGCTCCCCCCACTCATAGAGCCCTCTGCCCCACGGCTCCCCCCACCCTATGGGTCCCCCACCCCATGGTTCCCCACGGGGCCCTCTGCCCCACATCTCCCCCCTCCCCCACCACGGACCGCATCCCACGCTCCCCCCCACCCCTATGGGTCCCCCCACCCCATGGCTCCCCCACCCATGGTGGCCCCCACCCCACGGCTTCCCCCCTCCCGGGGCTCTCTGCCCCACGGCTTCCCCCCACCCCATCTTCTCCTCCCCCCCCCCGGGGGGCCCTCTGCCCCACATCTCCACCCCACCCCCCGGCTCCCCCCGCCCACAGGGCCCCCACCCCATCTCCCCCCACCCACGTGGGCCCTCTCTGCCCCACATCTTCCCAATCCCCACCCCACGGCTCCCCCCCCCCCACAGGCCCTCTGCCCCACGCCGCCCCCCCCCTCGCACGCATCCGCCCCCGCACGCCGCCTTCCTCGGGGGAAAAATGGGGGGGGGGGGGGGGGGAAAGACGGGGGTGGGGTGCGCAGCGCCCCCCCCCCACCGGGGGCCTACCCCCTCCCCCCGCAAAAACCCTCCTCCCCGCGCCCGAATCCCCCGCGATCCTCCCACCCCCACAACACCCCCCCCCCCCCCCCCCCCAAACCCCCCCCCCCCCCCCCATCTCCTCCTCCGCCGCCGCCGCCGCTCCCGGCCCGCCCCGGTCCGTCCACCGGGTCCCTCCCCCGAGGCCTTCCCCCCTCCCCCGGGTCCCTCCCCCCGGCAGGTCCCCCCCGGCGCGGCGAGGCGAGGCCAGGCCCGGCCCGGCGGGGCCCGGCCCGGCGTGGGGCGGGGCCGCCTTCTGGCCCCTCCGAGCGGGCGGGCGCCCATGGGCTGCGTCTGCCTTGGGCGGCCGCGCAAGCCCCCCTCGCCCCCCTCCCCGCCGGCGCGGCGGAGCCCGTCCTTACCGCTCATGGTGGCCGGGGGGGGGCGAGCCCGAGCGGCGGCGGGGCGGGGGAGAGGAGGGGCGGGCGGGCCCGGCTCGCTGACGAGGCGGCCTAACCCCGCCGGTGACCGCCAACGGGCTGCCGCGGGAGGGAGCCGCGCACCGCTGCCCCGGCCCCGCGGCCCGCCCCCGCCGCCCCATCCACCAATGGTAGGCCGCCGCGGGCTGGCGAGTGACGGGCGGAGGGGCGAATCGGAAGCGAGGGCGGGCCGGCGGAGGGGGGAGGGAGGCGGGAGGCGCACCGCCCCCGCCGCCCCGCCCCGTGGGGGAGGGGGAGCGCTGCGGGCGGCGGCCAATAGGGAAGCGGGAGGGGGGGGACCGGCGGCGGCGGGGGCCAATCAGCGGCCGCGCGGGCTCGCAGGGAGACCCCGTATGGGAGCGGCCGCGGCGGCGTGGGCCGCGGCGTGATGGGCGGGCGCCGCCGCCAATGAGGAAGGGGAGGCGGGGCGGAGGGGTGACTGGCAGCGCGGGCCGCCAACCGGCCGCGCGGCTGGCGCGGCGGGGGAAGGCGGGCTCGCACACTGACGGGCGCGCCGCCCAACCCGACGCTCGGAGGCGGCGGCCGCGGCGGGGCGCCGGGCCAATGAGAACGGCGGTCAGTCTCAAATTGGCCAATGGGCGCCGGCGGGAGGCGGGGCGAGCGGCCGGGCTGCGCCCTTGGAGGGACGGCTCGGCGGCGCCGGGAATGTGGCGGAAAAGGCGCCATCTTGGCCCTGGCTCCGCCCCGGCCGCGGCCACCGCTTTGCCCGGAGCCGGGCACCCCCCGGGCCCGGCCGGCTTCCCCGGGGCGGTCACTCCGGCTCGATAACCCGGGCCGTGTCGCCACAGCGCCGCTCTGCCCCTTCCCCGTCACTTTTTCCTGTCACGAACCACCTCAGCCCTGTCACGACATGCGCCGCCCAGCTACGACATGTCCTCCCGGGCCCGCGGCGGGGCTTTGGGCGCTGTGTAAACGTCCCCAGCGCCCTGTGACCGCCGCAGCGGGCCTGTCACGACATGCCCCGCGCCCTGTCACAGCACCCAGCCCTGTCACGACAGGGACTGTCACCGCCGGGCCGCCAGGGGCCTCTGCGCTGCTCCTGGGGTCAACCCTGCTCGGGGGGGGGGGGGGGGGCGGTTTTTGGGTGGGTTTCACAGAAAAATAAACCCTTAATTTGACCAAAAAAAAAAGGCGGTGTTTGAAGGCAAACGCGGCGGGAGGTGACAACCCCGGGGGGCGGGGGGGGTGACAAGCGGTGACGTTTAATATCTTTTATATTTTTGCTTTCCAGCATCAAAGCCGCCACCCTCACCCCGCTCTGTGTGTGTGTGTCCCCCCCCCTCCCCGGCCCTTTGATGTCCCCCAACTGCCACCTTCGCCGTGACCTTTTTCGGGGTTTGTTTTTTTTTTTTTTAAACGATGTTGTTGTTTTTTTAAACAATTTTCCACTTTTTTTTTTTCTTTTTTTTCTTGGCCGAATTCCCTCCATCCCACAGCTGGAAAAATCGCTCACCCCCGACCTCCTCCCCCCCCCCCCCCCCCCCCTCTCCCCAACCCCTGCGCTTCCCGTGGAACTGTTTTATTTCGGCATCCTGTCCCCAAAACGGGACAGGACACACGGACACACAGACACGACAGACGGACACACCGCCGTCCTGCCCGCTGTCCCCTCGCCGTGGCTTTGTGTCCCTCTCCCCGTCCCCCCCCCGGTGGCCGCTGTGTCACCCCAAACCCCGCTGCGGCCTTGAAGTCGGTTCTGCCGCGGCCGGCGGGGGACAGCGGGGGTGTCCCTGTCCCTGCGCCCCCCACGCCGAGCCAGCGCCGCGCTTCCTTTCATCCGGGCCCGCGGCACGCCGGCTGCGGCGTCAGCAGCCACCGAGGGGACCGGTCCCCCGCCATGACTCAGTTTCCCCTCCTGACCTGCAGAGGTGGCATTTGGGGACACAGAGCATCTGCCCCCCCAGCCCTGTGCCTCAGTTTCCCCTCCTGACCCACAGCGGTGGCACTTGGGGACACAGAGCGTGTGTCCCCCCCAGCCCCGTGCCTCAGTTTCCCCTCCTGACCCACAGCGGTGGCACTTGGGGACACTTGGGGACACAGAGCATCTGCCCACCCAGCCCCATGCCTCAGTTTCCCCTCCTGGCCCACAGCGGTGGCACTTGGGGACACTTGGGGACACAGAGCGTGTGTGTCCCCCAGCCCCCTGCCTCAGTTTCCCCTCCTGACCCACAGTGGTGGCATTTGGGGACACTTGGGGACACAGAGCATGTGTCCCCCCAGCCCCGTGCCTCAGTTTCCCCTTCTGACCCACAGTGGTGGCACCTGGGGACACTTGGGGACACAGAGCATCTGCCCACCCAGCCCCATGCCTCAGTTTCCCCTCCTGGCCCACAGTGGTGGCTCTTGGGGACACAGAGCATCTGCCCACCCAGCCCTGTGCCTCAGTTTCCCCTCCTGACCCACAGTGGTGGCATTTGGGGACACTTGGGGACACAGAGCATGTGTCCCCCCAGCCTCATGCCTCAGTTTCCCCTTCTGACCAGCAGTGGTGGCACTTGGGGACACGTGGGGACACAGAGCATCTGCCCACCCAGCCCCGTGCCTCAGTTTCCCCTCCTGGCCCACAGCGGTGGCACTTGGGGACACTTGGGGACACAGAGCGTGTGTGTCCCCCAGCCCCCTGCCTCAGTTTCCCCTCCTGACCCCACAGTGGTGGCATTTGGGGACACTTGGGGACACAGAGCATGTGTCCCCCAGCCCCGTGCCTCAGTTTCCCCTTCTGACCCCACAGTGGTGGCACCTGGGGACACTTGGGGACACAGAGCATCTGCCCACCCAGCCCCGTGCCTCAGTTTCCCCTCCTGGCCCACAGCGGTGGCTCTTGGGGACACCTGGGGACACAGAGCATCTGTCCACCCAGCCCTGTGCCTCAGTTTCCCCTCCTGGCCCACAGCGGTGGCACTTGGGGACACTTGGGGACACAGAGCGTGTGTGTCCCCCAGCCCCGTGCCGCAGTTTCCCCTCCTGACCCACAGTGGTGGCATTTGGGGACACTTGGGGACACAGAGCATCTGCCCACCCAGCCCTGTGCCTCAGTTTCCCCTCCTGACCCACAGTGGTGGCACTTGGGGGACACTTGGGGACACAGAGCATCTGCCCCCCCCAGCCCCGTGCCTCAGTTTCCCCTCCTGACCCCACAGCGGTGGCTCTTGGGGACACTCGGGGACACAGAGCATCTGCCCACCCAGCCCCGTGCCTCAGTTTCCCCTCCTGGCCCACAGCGGTGGCATTTGGGGACACTTGGGGACACAGAGCGTGTGTCCCCCCCGCCCCGTGGCTCAGTTCCCCTCCTGGCCCGCCACCGGTGCCGTGTCACCGGGGAAGGGGACCAACCCGGCGTTTCTCGGTCAGTTTGTCCCCGAGGGTCACCTCCTCCTGTCCTCCCGCCCCCCCCGCCCCCGCCTGGCGAGCCCTGTCCCGCCCCGCGGGGGGGGGGACAGTGGGGGACAATCCCAGGATCCATCAGGATCTTCACCCCATTAACCCCCCCCAGTAGCCCGCGTGTCCCCCCAGTAACCCCCCCATTAAACCCCACCCAATTACCCCCATCGGGACCCCCTCCAGTAACCCCCCCCACACCCCAACTGGACCCCCCCCCATTAACACCCCATCTACCCCCCCCCCCATTTACCCCTCACCCCATTAGGACCCCCCCCATCACCGCCCCCCCCCCATCAGCACCCCATTGCCCCCCCACACCCCGGGACCCCCCTCCAGTACCCCCACCCCATTAAGACCCCCCCCAATCAACCCCCCCCATTAGCGCCCCATTGCCCCCCCCCCAATTATCCCCCCCCGGGACCCCCTCCCCAGTAGCCCCCCCGGTGTCCCCCCCCCTGTCCCCCCCCCGTGTCCCCCCCGGTGGCCGCAGCGGGGCGGTGTCGCCCCCCGGCGCGGGTCTCTGCTGCCGCCTGGCGGGGGCGGCTGCGCGGCTGTCGCCAGGGGGTCCCCAGGGGGGTCCCCAACCCCGTCCCTCCCCTGTCCCCAGGGGGTCCCCAACGGTGTCCCAACCCCGTCCCTCCCCTGTCCCCAGGGGGTTCCCAGGGGGTCCCCAACGGTGTCCCCAGGGGGGTCCCCAACCCCGTCCCTCCCCTGTCCCCAGGGGTCCCCAAGGGGGTCCTGTCCCCAGGGTCCCCAACCCTGTCCCCAAGGTGTCCCCAAGGTGTCCCCAACCCCGTCCCTCCCCTGTCCCCAGGGGGTCCCCAACGTGTCCCCAAACCCTGTCCCTCCCCTGTCCCCAGGGGGTCCCCAGGGGGTCCCCAAGGGGGTCCCCCAACCCCGTCCCTCCCCTGTCCCCAGGGGGTCCCCCAACCCTGTCCCCCAAGGGGGTCCTGTCCCCCAGGGTGTCCCCAACCCTGTCCCCCAAGGGTGTCCCCAAGGGTGTCCCCAACCCCGTCCCTCCCCTGTCCCCAGGGGGTCCCCAACGGTGTCCCCAACCCTGTCCCTCCCCTGTCCCCAGGGGGTCCCCAGGGGGTCCCCAAGGGGGTCCCCAACCCCGTCCCTCCCCTGTACCCAGGGGGTCCCCAACCCTGTCCCAAGGGGGTCCTGTCCCCCAGGGTGTCCCCAACACTGTCCCCAACCCTGTCCCTCCCCTGTCCCCCAGGGTGTCCCCAAGGGGGTCCTGTCCCCAGGGTGTCCCCAACACTGTCCCCAACCCCGTCCCTCCCCTGTCCCCAGGGTGTCCCCAAGGGGGTCCTGTCCCCAGGGTGTCCCCAACACTGTCCCCAACCCCGTCCCTCCCCAGTCCCCAGGGTGTCCCCAAGGGGGTCCGGTCCCCAGGGTGTGCCCAACACTGTCCCCAAGGGGGTCCCCAACCCCTGTTCCTCCCCCTGTCCCCAGGGTGGTCCCCCAAGGGTGTCCCCAACAGTGTCCTGTCCCCAGAGTGTCCCCAAGGGGGTCCTGTCCCCCAGGGGTGTCCCCAACACACTGTCCCCAACCCCGTCCCTCCCCTGTCCCCAGGGTGTCCCCAAGGGGGTCCTGTCCCCAGGGTGTCCCCAACACTGTCCCCAAGGGGGTCCCCAACCCTGTTCCTCCCCTGTCCCCAGGGTGTCCCCAAGGGTGTCCCCAACAGTGTCCTGTCCCCAGAGTGTCCCCAAGGGGGTCCTGTCCCCAGGGTGTCCCCAACACTGTCCCCCAACCCCGTCCCTCCCCTGTCCCCAGGGTGTCCCCAAGGGGGTCCTGTCCCCAGGGGTGTCCCCAACACTGTCCCCAACCCCGTCCCTCCCCTGTCCCCAGGGGGTCCCCAACCCTGTCCCCAAGGGGGTCCTGTCCCCAGGGTGTCCCCAACACAGTCCCCAAACCCCGTCCCTCCCCTGTCCCCAGGGTGTCCCCAAGGGGGTCCTGTCCCCAGGGTGTCCCCAACACTGTCCCCAACCCCGTCCCTCCCCTGTCCCCAGGGTGTCCCCAAGGGGGTCCTGTCCCCAGGGTGTCCCCAACACTGTCCCCCAACCCCGTCCCTCCCCTGTCCCCAGGGTGTCCCCAAGGGGGTCCTGTCCCCAGGGTGTCCCCAACACTGTCCCCAAGGGGGGTCCCCAAACCCTGTTCCTCCCCTGTCCCCAGGGTGGTCCCCAAGGGTGTCCCCCAACAGTGGTCCTGTCCCCAGAAGTGTCCCCAAGGGGGTCCTGTCCCCAGGGTGTCCCCAACACTGTCCCCAACCCCGTCCCTCCCCTGTCCCCAGGGTGTCCCCAAGGGGGTCCTGTCCCCAGGGTGTCCCCAACACTGTCCCCCAAGGGGGTCCCCAACCCTGTTCCTCCCCCTGTCCCCAGGGTGTCCCCAAGGGGTGTCCCCCAACAGTGTCACTGTCCCCATGGTGTCCCCCAAGGGGGTCCTGTCCCCAGGGTGTCCCCAAGGGTGTCCCCAACAGTGTCCTGTCCCCAGAGTGTCCCCAAGGGGGTCCTGTCCCCAGGGTGTCCCCAAGGGGGTCCCCAACAGTGTCCTGTCCCCAGGGTGTCCCCAAGGGGGTCCTGTCCCCAGGGTGTCCCCAAGGGGGTCCCCAACAGTGTCCTGTCCCCAAGAGTGTCCCCAACCCTGTCCCTCCCCTGTCCCCCAGGGGTGTCCCCAACAGTGTCCTGTCCTGTCCTCAGGACAGGTAATGGGGGCACTGGGACCAGTCTGGGAGGGGATGGGGACACTGGGGGGGGTCACGGGGGCACTGGGGGGGGCACGGGGGTGCTGGGGGGATAATGGGGGCACTGGGACCAGTCTGGGAGGGGATGGGGACCACTGGGGGGGGGGGGGGGCACGGGGGTGCTGGGGGGGTAATGGGGACATTGGGGGGGGTCACGGGGGCACTGGGGGGGGTCACGGGGGTGCTGGGGGGGGGTAACGGGGGCACTGGGACCAGTCTGGGAGGGGATGGGGGCACTGGGGGGGGGGGGGTCACGAGGGTGCTGGGGGGGGGTTAATGGGGACATTGGGGGGGGGGGGTCACGGGGGCACTGGGGGGGTCACAGGGGCGCTGGGGGATTAATGGGGGCACTGGGACCAGTCTGGGAGGGAAAGGGGACATTGGGGGGGGGTCACGGGGGCACTGGGACCAGTCCGGGAGGGACTGGGGTCACTGGCGGGGGGGCATTCCGGCGTGCCCAGCCCCCCCCGGCCCTCCCGGGAGCGGCCCCCCCCGGGCTCCCCCGGGCCCCCCCCCCCCCCCGTAGGTCGCGGCCGCGGCGGGCGGAGGGCGCCGCCGGGCGACTCCCGGCCAATTTTGGGTTGGGAACCGCAGAAATGCCGCGTGGCGCGAGCCAGCCCGGCCCGACCGCGGGGACGGGGACGGGGATGGGCCGGGGGGGGCCACGGCACCGGGGGGGGGGGGTCCCCTGGCAGCCCCGGGGCGGGGGGGGGGACCCCCGAGACACTGGAGGGGACCTGGGGGGACCCAATGCACCACTGTCCCTGGCGGTTTGGGGGGCACCCGGGGCTTCGGGGGGGGGTTCCCAACGCCCCGGGGGGGTCCCTGACAGCTCGGGGGGGGTCTCAGGACACCACGGGGGGGTCACTGCAGCCTGGGGGGGTCACAGGGCTTGGGGGGGACCTGGGGGAACCCAAGGCACCACTGTCCCTGGCGGTTTGGGGGGGACCCGGGGCTTCGGGGGGGGGTTCCCAACGCCCCGGGGGGGTCCCTGACAGCTCGGGGGGGGGGGTTCAGGACACCACGGGGGGGGTCACTGCAGCCTGGGGGGGTCACAGGGCTTGGGGGGGACACGACCTGGGGGGACCCAAGGCACCACAGTCTCTCATAACTGGGGGGGACACACAGGGCTTCGGGGTGGGGGGGTCCCAGCGCCCCGGGGGGGCCCTTGGGGGGGTCTCAGGACACCACGGGGCGTCCCTGGCAGCCTCGGGGGGGGTCACAGGGCCTGGGGGGACCTGAGGGGGGGGGGGACACGACCCCCAGGTTGCCATGGTGGGGGGTGTCCTGGGCAGCCGAGGGGGGGCCCCCCGGCAGTTTGGGGGGGGTCCTTTGGCAACGCGGGGGGGTCCCAAGACCCCTGGGGAGGTCCTTTGGCAGCTGGAGGGGGGGGTCACCCCCCCCCCCAATGCCACCCCCGCGGCCGCCGCTGCCACCGCTTTGATGCGGCTTCTGCCACCGCAGCGCAATGGGAGCCACATGGCGGGGGGGGGACAGGCGGGGGGGGACACATGGGGGACAGACGGACGGGGGTGCAGCCGGGGGGGTTCCTCCGTGTCGCCCGGGGTCCGTCCCTGCCACCCCGGGGTCCGTCCGTGTCACCCCAGAGTCTGTCAGTGTCACCCCGTGTCCGTCTCTGCCACCCCGGGGTCCGTCCCTGTCACCCCAGGGTGCACCCCTGCCACCCGGGGGTCTGTCACTGTCACCCCGGGGTCTGTCAGTGTCACCCCGTGTCCGTCTCTGCCACCCCGGGGTCCGTCCCTGTCACCCCAGGGTGCATCCCTGCCACCCCGGGGGTCTGTCACTGTCACCCCGGGGTCCGTCACTGCCACCCCGGCGTCTGTCCGTGTCACCCCGGGGTCTGTCACTGTCACCCGGGGTCCGTCCCTGCCCAACACCGGGGTCCGTCCGTGTCACCCCCAGAGTCTGTCAGTGTCACCCCCCGTGTCCGTCTCTGCCAACCCGGGGTCCGTCCCTGTCACCCCAGGGTGCATCCTGCCACCCCGGCGTCTGTCACTGTCACCCCGGGGTCCGTCCCTGCCACCACGGGGTCGTCACTGTCACCCCGGGGTCTGTCAGTGTCACCCGGTGTCCGTCTCTGCCACCCCGGGGTCCGTCACTGTCACCCCCAGGGTGCATCCCCTGCCACCCCCGGGGGTCTGTCACTGTCACCCCGGGGTCCGTCACTGCCACCCCGGCTTCTGTCCGTGTCACCCCGGGGTCTGTCACTGTCACCCGGGGTCCGTCCCTGACACCCCGGGGTCTGTCAGTGTCACCCCGTGTCTGTCTCTGCCACCCCGGGGTCCGTCCGTGTCACCCCGGGGTGCACCCCCTGCCACCCGGGGGTCTGTCACTGTCACCCCGGGGTCCGTCACTGTCACCCCGTGTCCGTCCGTGTCACCCCGGGGCCGTCCCTGCCACCCCGGCGTCTGTCCGTGTCACCCCGGGGTCTGTCACTGTCACCCCGGGGCCCCTCCCTGCCCCTCCCGGGCCCCTCCCTGCCCCCCCCCGTCCCCGTGTCCCCGTGTCCCCGTGTCCCCCGCGGCCGCCGCAGTTTTTTCCCAGCGCGGCGGGGGATAATGAGAGGCCGAAGGGGAGCGCCGGGGCGGGGGCACCGCTCGGCCCCGGGACAGCCTCTGCCCGCGGCTTCCCCGGGGCTGCGGACCCCCCCGCGCCCCCCCCGCGCCCACTCGTGGGTTCGGGTCCCCTTCTGTCACCACGGGGCGCGGCGCCCCCATCCGCTGTGTCCCCCGAGTCCCTCCAGACGCCCCCAAACCCCCCCGGGTCACCCGTGACCCCCCCCAATCTCCTCCGTGTCCCCCTGGGTCCCCTCTGACCCCATGTGTGGACCCCCCCCCCCAATCTCCTCCGTGTCCCCCTGGCCCCCCCGTGACCCCAAGGGACCCCCCCCACTTTCCTCCATGTCCCCCCTGGGTCCCCTCACCAATCCCCCCCCAACGTCCCCCCGGTCCCCCCAGGGTCCCCCCCAATCTGCTCCACGTCCCCCGGGTCCCCCATGATCCCCCCCCCCATTTCCCCCCGGGTCCCCTATGCCCCCCCCAAGCTTCCCCCCCCCAGGCCCCCCCAGGCCCCCCCGCGGGGTCCCCCCCAATCTCCTCCCCGTCCGCTGGCTCCCCCAGGTCCCCTCGGTCCCCCCGTGTCCCCCACATACTCATGGGCCCCCCAACGTTCCCCCCATTCCCCTCCTGTCCCCCCGTGCCCTATGGGTCCCCCCAGCCCCTATAGATCCCCCAGCCCCTATAGATCCCCCAGATCCTATGGGTCCCCCCAGACCCTATAGATCCCCCAGACCCTATAGATCCCCCCAGACCCCTATAGATCCCCCAGACCCTATGGGTCCCCCCAGACCCTACAGATCCTTCCAGCCCCTATGGATCCCCCAGCCCCTATAGATCCCCCCAGCCCCTATAGATCCCCCAGATCCTATGGGTCCCCCCAGACCCTATAGATCCCTCCAGACACTGTGGATCCCCCAGACCCTATGGGTCCCCCCAGACCCTACAGATCCTTCCAGCCCCTATGGATCCCCCAGACCCTATAGATACCCCCGACTCTATAGATCCTTCCAGCCCCTATGGGTCCCTCCAGCCCTATGGATCCCTCAGACCCAATAGATCCCTCCAGCCCCTATGCGTCCCTCCAGCCCCTATGGATCCCTCCAGCCCCTATGGGTCCCCCCAGCCCCTATGGATCCCTCAGACCCTATAGATCCCTCCAGCCCCTATGGGTCCCTCCAGACCCTATGGATCCCTCCAGCCCCTATGGGTCCCCCCAGCCCCTATGTGTGTCCCCAGCCCCTATGGGTCCCCCCAGCCCCTATGGATCCCTCAGACCCTATGGGTCCCTCCAGCCCCTATGGGTCCCCTCAGCCCCTATGGATCCCTCAGACCCTATGGGTCCCCCCAGCCCCTATGGGTCCCCCCAGCCCCTATGGATCCCTCCAGCCCCTATGGGTCCCTCCAGCCCCTATGGGTCCCCTCAGCCCCTATGGATCCCTCAGACCCTATGGGTCCCTCCAGCCCCTATGGGTCCCCTCAGCCCCTATGGATCCCCCAGCCCCTATAGATCCCTCCAGCCCCTATGGGTCCCTCCAGACCCTATGGATCCCTCCAGCCCCTATGGGTCCCCTCAGCCCCTATAGATCCCCCCAGCCCCTATGGGTCCCCCCAGCCCCTCTGGGTCGCTCCAGACCCTATGGATCCCCCCCAGACCCTATGGGTCCCCCCAGCCCCTATGGATCCCCCAGACCCTATAGATAGGGGGGTCCCCCAAACGCGGGGGTCCCTCAGGCCGAGCCCGCGGGGTGCCGGGAACGGGGTGGGGGGGGGATGCTGAAGCCCGTGAGGAGCCCTCGGAGCCCCCCCGTCCCCCGTCCCCCCCGTCCCCGCGGCTCCCCGTCCCCCGTCCCCCGTCCCCCCCGTCCCCGCGGCCGGCTGGAGCCCGCGGGCGCTGGCACGCCACCGCCGGCGCACCCACACGCGTTGGGGCCGCCGCTATTTTGGGGCCTCCGACCGCAAGAGAAACATCCGGGGGCCACAGAGCGTGGCGGGCCAAGGGGACACACACACACACCCCGGGACGGAGGGACACACACACACACACACACACACACACCCCCCGGGACGGAGGGACACACACACACACACACACACACACCACACCCACACCCCGGGACGGAGGGGACACACACACACACACACACACACCCCCACCCACCCCAGGACGGAGGGGGCACACACACACACACACAGAGGGACGGAGGGGACCACACACACACCCCGGGACGGAGGGGGACACACACACACACACACACCCAACCCAGGGACGGAGGGGACACACACACACACACAGAGGGATGGAGGGGGCACAACACCACACAGAGGGACGGAGTACACACACACACACACACACACACACCCCCCGGGACGGAGGGGACACAGACACACACACACAGAGGGACGGAGGGGGCAGCACACACACACCCTGGGACGGAGGGGACACACACACACACACACCCACCCCCAGGGATGGAGGGGGACACACACACACCCCGGGACGGAGGGGACACACACACACACCACAGAAGGGATGGAGGGGGCACACACACACAGAGGGACGGAGAGTCCCACACACACACACACACACACACACACACACACACCACACCCCGGGACGGAGGGGACACGGCGGCCGCCGTCGCCCAGCTGGGTGGGGGTCCCCCGTGGGGTCACCCCCCCCGGTAGCCCCGGCTGGCGGCCTGCCGTGGGGCTGGGGGACACTGCGGGGGCACTGCGCTATGGGGGGTCAGGGACATCGTGACAAGGGGGGGCTTGGGGACACCGGGCTGGGGGGCATTGGGGACACTGGGGGGGGGGAGTACCGTATTCCCAGTGCTCCCCATTCCCAGCACCCCCAGTCCTCATTCCCAGTCCTCCCCATTCCCAGTCCCCATTCCCAGTGCTCCCCATCCCCATTCCATGCTCCCCCTTCCCAGTGCCCCCAGTCACCATTCCCAGTCCTCCCAATTCCCAGTGCTCCCCCTTCCCAGTGCCCCTTTCCCAGTGCTCCCCATTCCCAGCACCCCCAGTCACCATTCCCAGTCCTCCCAATTCCCAGCGCTCCCCATTCCCAGCACCCCCAGTCCTCATTCCCAGTCCTCCCAATTCCCAGCGCTCCCCATTCCCAGTGCCCCCATTCCCAGTGCTCCCCATCCCCATTCCATGCTCCCCCTTCCCAGTGCCCCCAGTCACCATTCCCAGTCCTCCCAATTCCCAGCGCTCCCCCTTCCCAGCGCCCCCAGTCCCCATTCCCAGTCCTCCCAATTCCCAGCGCTCCCCCTTCCCAGTGCCCCATTCCCAGTGCTCCCCATCCCCATTCCATGCTCCCCCTTCCCAGTGCCCCCAGTCCCCATTCCCAGTCCTCCCAATTCCCAGCGCTCCCCATTCCCAGCACCCCCAGTCCTCATTCCCAGTCCTCCCAATTCCCAGCGCTCCCCATTCCCAGTGCCCCTTTCCCAGTGCTCCCCATCCCCATTCCATGCTCCCCCTTCCCAGCACCCCCAGTCACCATTCCCAGTCCTCCCAATTCCCAGCGCTCCCCATTCCCAGTGCCCCCAGTCACCATTCCCAGTCCTCCCAATTCTCAGTGCTCCCCCTTCCCAGTGCCCCTTTCCCAGTGCTCCCCATTCCCAGCACCCCCAGTCCCCATTCCCAGTCCTCCCAATTCCCAGTGCTCCCCCTTCCCAGTGCCCCTTTCCCAGTGCTCCCCCTTCCCAGTGCCCCCAGTCCCCATTCCCAGTCCTCCCAATTCCCAGTGCTCCCCATTCCCAGTGCCCCCCAGTCCCCATTCCCAGTCCTCCCAATTCCCAGTGCTCCCCATTCCCAGCACCCCCAGTCCCCATTCCCCAGTGCTCCCAATTCCCAGCGCTCCCCATTCCCAGTGCCCCCAGTCACCATTCCCAGTCCTCCCAATTCCCAGCGCTCCCCATTCCCAGTGCCCCCAGTCCCCATTCCCAGTCCTCCCAATTCCCAGCGCTCCCCATTCCCAGCACCCCCAGTCCTCATTCCCAGTCCTCCCAATTCCCAGCGCTCCCCATTCCCAGTCCTCCCAATTCCCAGTGCTCCCCATCCCCATTCCATGCTCCCCCTTCCCAGCACCCCCAGTCACCATTCCCAGTCCTCCCAATTCCCAGCGCTCCCCATTCCCAGTGCCCCCAGTCACCATTCCCAGTCCTCCCAATTCTCAGTGCTCCCCCTTCCCAGTGCCCCTTTCCCAGTGCTCCCCATTCCCAGCACCCCCAGTCCCCATTCCCAGTCCTCCCAATTCCCAGTGCTCCCCCTTCCCAGTGCCCCTTTCCCAGTGCTCCCCCTTCCCAGTGCCCCCAGTCCCCATTCCCAGTCCTCCCAATTCCCAGTGCTCCCCATTCCCAGCACTCCCCCTTCCCAGTGCCCCTTTCCCAGCGCCCCCTTCCCACTGCTCCCCATTCCCACTGCTCCCAGTTCCACCCCCCCCCGCTGCTCCCCACTCCCAGTGCCCCCCAGTGCCCCCCCCCCCCCGCACACACATGGAAGCGATTCGCGGGTGATTTTCGCTCCCCTTTGAAGGGCCGCGGTGCCCCCGGCCCGGCTGCTGCCGCCTACCGCAGGGCGCCCGCGTCCCCCCCGGCCCCCCCCGGCCCCCCCCGTGTCCCCCGCCGCGCTCGGGGGGGCCGCGGTTACAGCCCACGCCGGGGGGGGGGGGGGACCCTCGACCCCTGGGGACAGACAGCGGCGTGGGGACAGGGCCATCGCCACCCCGCGGCACAACGGGCGCCTCTGGGGGGCTGCATCGCCCCCCGGCTGAGACCCCCCCAAACCCGTGTCACGGGGGCTGAGACCCCCCCAAACCCGTGTCGTGGGGGCTGAGACCCCCCCAAACCCGTGTCGTGGGGACTGAGACCCCTGAAATCGTTTCAGGGGGGCTGAGACCCCCCCAAACCCGTGTCGTGGGGACTGAGACCCCTGAAATCGTTTCAGGGGGGCTGAGACCCCCCCAAACCCGTGTCGTGGGGACTGAGACCCCTGAAATCGTTTCAGGGGGGCTGAGACCC
>JAGGDV010000052.1:0-16001 GCA_017639485.1 Pluvialis apricaria
GGCCACATTTATACTGTCTGTTAATAACAAAACAGGTGCCTTATGTGTACTGACACAATGTGGCTGATTCCTTGACCGACAATCAAGGTCGAGACAGGTGGGCATTCGTGAGGAAGCGAGTACCATTATAATCGTCAACAGCCAGTAGGGTGATGTATCTGCCTTTCATCTTGGAGGAAGCTGCAAGACAAAAAAGATAAATTACACTGGTCCCAGTGGGGATTTCTGGACCGGTTACCCCATTACAAAGAAGGAAATATCCACCAGGCTCTACTTCTATGTTTTGCACCCCTGCTATCGGTATCTTCCCAGCAGAGTGTGCCACGAGGTTTCATCAGAGTCATGGGCACAGTACCGACAGACGGTAGATTGACCATTGCAGGTTGCCCCGGCTGTAATGTTTTTGGATGTTCCCTTTTCCCAGAAGGTGAAGGCCTAAGCTAATGCTGGGCTTATAGGGCTCCCAGTGGGCCCAAACCGCTGATTCACTCCATACTGGACATTCTGCCTCCTGCATGGCCTTGCCTGTATCTAACGCTGCAGCAAGAAGTTCTCAAGAGAACATTTTTTCTTTTTGAGGTGACACACAGAGTTGTTTGCTTGTAAGAAAATCCTACAGTAGCCTGAATGACCAAAACAGGAGACTGTTTTCCACGGATGGGGTCTGCATGGTTTGCGCAGTCGGGTCAAAGGCCCATGCAATGCTACACCACCTGGGGTTCCCACCATCTAGAGGGACACAAGATGAGCTCTATGATGCTGTCCTTACAGTGCTGACCTAATGAACAGCATTCTAAATGATACCTTACGGAGTCTGAGTGCCTTTCCTACTGGGATCATAACAGACCAGCGCCTCCTGGGGAAAAAACACTCTGGCAGCACCCTTGGATGCAACCCCTCCGGTCCTGTGGACAGGGAAGGGTGTAGTTTGCTCAGGTAACCCCTGCCTTGATCCCCATCCACTCCTGGTTGTTCTCCTCCCGAGTCCTGCCTCACAGGCCTGGGAGACCTTGCTGGGGGTGATCAAGGCTGAGACATAGAGTATCTCACGCCTACCTACACTAACTCTTACTAATTCAGCAGTGGTGCCACAGCATCTCTGATTCTTTTTGCTTCTGCGCTTATTTTGTGCACAGCTGAAGCGGGGCAAGAAGAATCCTCACCTCCTGTGGGTTTGTGGAAGGCAAGGGAGGGGAAGGCAAACGCGGGATGAGATGCCTCCATGGACTCAGCTGAATCCCTTCCCTCAGCCAGGGGTAAAGGAGATCCGTGCCTGTCGATTTCTGGGTGTCGTCTCTAATAATAAGACCAAAAATGTGATATTTAGATGTAACTTTGGCTCTGAGAGGAGAATTACACTTCTGGATGTAAGTGTCTCTGCCCAGCTTGAGGAGAAAACATCAGTGATGACTTCAGCCTGTTTCCCCAGCAGGTTGCCCTGAGCCCCAGGGACACCTGGAGGAGCCCAGAGGGGGCAGACCAAGTGCTGCCTTGGGCTGGGCCTCTGCTGCTGAGCTGGGCCGGGCTGCTGGGACGCAGGGAGCTCCTGGCAAGCGGGGCAGCGCTGCATGAGAGACAGCTCTGCCCAGGGAGCAGCTCCTCGGGCACAGCGCAGCAGGGCTGAGGGCACTGCCTGCAGGCAGCGAGGGGCAGAGGGCGGGAGGTAAGAGAGAGGTTAAAGGCAGCGTGGGGGTGGGAGGACAGAAGAGAGCATCACTTGGAGAAAAACCTTCCCAGCCCTGAAGAGGGTAAGTCTCTGGCTGCAGGGGCACACAGGTGCAGTTGCCGGCATGATCTGCCTAAAAGCTGGCGCATCCCACAGCCTTGTGGCTGTGTCAGGAGGACTCTCACAGTGACTGCAGTGTAGAGAAGAAGGATGTGCTTTGGCGCAGGTCTTCCCTGCTGCGCCGTCAGAGGGACAGGGCATGTCAGCTGCCTTCACCCGCGGATGGCTGCAGGGTGCGAGGCTGGGTGTGCGCCCCAGGGTGCCCGGGGCCGTCCTTCCAAGCAGGAACACAGCCCCCCTTGCGACCCAGGGGACTGCGTGCCGTGGCAGGGTCTCTGTCTGCTGCCACGGTCAGCGCTCCAGCCTGCCCGGGGAGCTCCCAATGGCAGCGCAGGGAAAAGCTGTGCGTGGAAGAAGCAGCTCCTAGCAGGGCAGGGTTCCTGCTGCTCTCAAGAAGGTGCTGCTTTGGTCAGGGCTGCTCACAGCTCCAGATCACCCCAGGCTCTTTCCGAGGGCACTTTTCAAGGGGAAGGTGGAAGGCAGGGGTTACTAAAAAGATAAGCAGCTTTTTGGAGTCTGTGCTTCCAGTTTCCTACGCTTGGGGAATTTGAGGGGATGAGAAATGGAAAAGGAGCTCTCGTGCTTGAACAAGTCACTGAGGACTCCTGAGCTGAAACCGATGAGATATCAGCAAGACCTGATAGAAACCTGCTAAAGTTGTCTTCGGCAACTCCTCTGCCGGTGGGACAGCACCAGCACCACCTTTGCTGCACCCACCAGGTTGTTCTGAGCTTCGAAGCTCCAGACAGGACCATGAGCCTGGCCAGTGCCCTGCAGACAGGCAGGTTTCTGGAGGGCCAAGGTGAACGCACAGAGGTCGGCATGGGGTCTTGGAATACTGAAGAGAAAGGACATGGAAACCCCTCCAAGGAGGAAAATCTCCAGGCAGAATGGATTTGATCGGGGAATGAGAGGAAACTAAAAGCAGAGACATTTTGGGAGGGAGAACTGAGAAACCTCGGTGTGATCCCTTCCTCTGAGCAAAGCCCCCCTTGGCCTCCTTCTCCCACCCAGCAAAGCCCTGCCCTCAAGGGCTGCGGGGCCCAAGGCACGAACCACCTCCCTCCACAGCCAGAGCCTCCGGCAGAGCCATGGTGCAAGCTCTCTGGCCACAGGCCCAGTACCCTCTGGCAGAGCGCAGGGGGCTGAGAGCAACTGCCCAGCAGCGCTGGTGTCTGGAGGTGGCGATGCCCAGGCTGGGTAAGGGTACCGCTGTCCTGAGGGAGCAGCTGCCTCTGCCCTTGCCGCTCTCGGCTGGACCCTCGCTGCATCGTCCCTTGGTCCTCCACTTGCCTGTGTTATTGTTGTCGTTATCTCTCTCCTACTGTCAGGCTCGCTGGGGATGGGAATTTCAGATGTAGATGTAGAGCCACACGTTGGTCTTGTGTGTCCTCCCGCCCAACTGTGTCCCCGGGAACAAGTGTCCCAGCTTCCTCTCACGTGTGGGCTTGTGGTCAATGCTGTCTGAGGGGCCGGGGAATGAGCTGATCTCCCTTACAGAGCTATCATCATTAGGACACTTGGACATCTCCTCAGAGTGGCCTTCCAAGCTCTCCGCTGCCCTGCAGGATGCAAACCTTTCCCGTAGAAGCTTTGTGTTATCTGAAAGCCCCATGGCGAAGCACAGAGATGCAATGGCTGAGGAGATGGCCTTGGGGTGGTGAAATGAGCCGCGTGTGTCCTTGGCTAGAAGCGGGGTTCTGAGACCTACGGAAAGGGTGAGACACTTTTTTGGTCTTCAGTGGATCCCTCTGCTCTCAGCAGTGTCTGGTGACTTTTCAGGCTGTTGTGGGAGTATGATTGCCCTCCATCTCTGAAAGGCGCAAGCACAGGGAAACTGGGAACCAGGCGGAGGGACATACCAGCTCCCCGTGCTCTGCCCCAACCTGCAGACAATCCTCTTGCCTCACAGGGCTCGCTCTGTTCTCCCTGTGTTCAGCAGAAATGCTGAGGGTTTCTGAGATCCAAGAAAACTGCCCTGGGGAGCTGGGGGGGGGGAACCTGTAAAATAACCTTAAACTGCCTGTACCGTCCCAGTTCCTTAGCACTGGGAGGGCAGATGCTGCCAAGCCCTTGTGCATTAGCAGTGGTTTCATCTGACCACGTTGAACGGCAGGACTGGCTCCTGCCCCACTATTCCCATGAACGCACAGTTGCAGAGCAGGGCTGATTTTCCAAGAGCCCATGAAGAGAGGCCCTGCCCTTCCATGCACACTGGGCCAGCAGCAGCCAGGGCTCCAGCCACAGAGCTGAAAGAAGGTCTCCTAGAAAAGAAAAAGTGTGTCTCTGTGTGACGGGGGAGGGTCTATGAGAAATGGTTTTGATTTTGTGCAGAGATGTGTCCCCTAATTTGTCACAGCCTTTCTCTCCTACAACAGTGCCCCGTGCCCAGAGGCATCAAATGTCCAACAGCAGCTTCATCACTGAATTCCTGCTTTTGGCATTCGCGGACACGCGGGAGCTGCAGCTCTTGCACTTCTGGCTCTTCCTGGGCATCTACCTGGCTGCCCTCCTGGGAAACGGCCTCATCATCACCACCATCGCCTGCGACCACCGCCTCCACACCCCCATGTACTTCTTCCTCCTCAACCTCTCTGTTCTTGACCTGGGATCCATCTCCACCACTGTGCCCAAAGCCATGGCCAATTGCCTCTGGGACACCAGGGCCATCACCTACGCTGGGATGTGCTTCACAAGGTCTTTATGTTTGTCTTTCTTCATTTCAGCAGAGTTTTATCTTCTCACCGTCATGGCCTACGACCGCTACGTTGCCATCTGCAAACCCCTGCACTACGGGACCCTGCTGGGCAGCAGAGCTTGTGTCCGCATGGCAGCAGCTGCCTGGGGCAGTGCTTTGCTCAATTCTCTCCTGCACACAGCCAATACATTTTCACTACCCCTCTGCCAAGGCAATGCCATAAACCAGTTCTTCTGTGAAATCCCCCACATCCTCAAGCTCTCCTGCTCACATGCCTACCTCAGGGACGCTGGGCTTGTTGTGGTTAGTCTCTTAGTTGCATTTGTGTGTTTTGTTTTCATTGTGCTGTCCTATGTGCAGATCTTCAGGGCTGTGCTGAGGATGCCCTCTGAGCAGGGACGGCACAAAGCCTTCTCCACGTGCCTCCCACACCTCGCCGTGGTCTCCCTGTTTATCAGCAGTGGCATGCTTGCCCACCTGAAGCCCCCTCCATCTCTTCCCCATCCCTTGACCTGGTGGTGTCATTTCTGTACTCAGTGGTGCCTCCAGCAGTGAACCCCCTCATCTACAGCATGAGGAACAAGAGCCTCACAAATGTAGTGTGGAAACTGATGACGGGGAGGTTTTTCAATCAATAAACTCTGCATTTTCTTGCACATATCACTCATAAAGTACCTCATCACAGCCCCACCCAGCCTTCTCTAGTTGGTGGTGGTGGAGGTTTTTTGCTGTGTTTTACGTCTTATAAGATTTTGCACAAAGACATGTCATTCTTTATCCCACTTCTAACTTGGCATCTACCTGCCTAGTGGTACCCACAGACTGTATATACGGGAGACATGTTCTATATCTGATTTAAAAAATAATAAAGGATCCTGCAGTGAACTGTTTGTCTGAGATCCCTCCTCTGAGACCTCTGTGGTGCTGCAGTGGCACTGCCTGTGTGCAGAAGTGGAGGGGAAAGTCGTTCCATCACAGCAGCGCTGCCAGGGAACATCAGCACTTGGAGCTGATGGTGAAGGAAGGATTGCTCTTCTGGCTCGGTCACAGTAATGCCGTGTGGCAGTCCTGTGGCAGCAGGCAGGGACACGCAGTGTGCACTTCTGTGAGAGAGCTGACCTCCATAACAGTGTTTCCATCACGCAAGGGGATCTCCTGAGCATAGTGCCTGAAGGATTAGGCCCTCTTTCAAAGTTGCTCTCAAGAACATGCCCAAGAAGGTGCCAGGAGAAAAAACTCCAGGGAATAGCTGAACTCTGTGAGTGTGTAGGGTGAGGGCATGTGGCAGTGTCTTTGCACAGCCCGGCCTTGTGGAACAGACAGGAAGGCCTAGCAGAGCCGGCTCTGGTCTGTGCCCGTGTCCGCTGGACACCCCAAGGAAGCTGCCCCAAGGCCACCGTCACAGACCAGCCAATAACAACCACCATTTCCAGCACTGGCCTCTCACCCCAGATCACACAGGCAGGTTGTTCCTCCACAGAGGGACACCAAATGAACAGGACAGAAGTCCATGTTTCCGTTGTACAGATGAATCTGCTGGAAAACAGGCTGAAACATATGGAAGACAGAGGGGTGATGATTAGAGAGGCAACATGGTTTCACCGAGGGCAAATCGTGCCTGACTAAAATAGTGACCTTCCCTCATGGAGTAGCCGGTTCAGTGGACAAGGGGACAGCTACAGATGTCCTTTACTAAGAATTCGGTAAGGATTTCATACAGTCTCCCCCACCATTCTTGCCGCTCAATTGGAGAGGAATGGGTTTTATGGATGGACAGGCAGATGGATAAGGAATTGGATGGATGGCCATGACCAAAGAGTTGCAGTGACTGACTCCATGTCCAAGCGGAAACCAGTAATGAGTGGTGTCCCTCAAAGGTCCGTACTGGGACCAAAACTATATAATATCTTCTTGCATGACATAGACAGTGGGATCGAGTGAGCCCTCAGCAAGTTTGCAGAGGACACCAACCCAAGAGGTGCAGCTGATTCTCTAGAGGGAAGGGATGTAATTCGGAGGGGGACCTTGAAAGGCTTGAGGAGTGGGCCCGCGCAAACCTCATGAAGGTCAATAAGGTCAAGTGCACGGTTGTGCACCCGGATTGAGGCAATCCCTGATCTCAGTGCAGCTTGTGGGAATTGAAAGCAGCCCTGCCAAGAAGGACTTGGGGACACCGGTGGATGAAAAATTGGATATGAACTGGCAATGTGCGCTTGCATCCCAGAAAGCTGAGAATATTCTGAGCTGCATCAAAAGAAGCATGGCCAGCAAGTAAAGGGAGGGGTTTCTGGCCCTCTACTTTGGTCTCCTGAGGCCTCACCTGGAGCGTTGCCTCCAGCTCTGGGGCTTCCAGCACCAGGAAGACGTGGGCCTGTTGGAGCGGGTCCAGAGGATGACCTTGAAAACGATCTGGGGGTTGGAACAGCTCTGCTACTGAGAAAGGCTGAGAGAGTTGGGGTTGTTTGGCCTGGAGAAGAGAAGGCTCCGGGGAGACCTTACTGGGGCTTTTAAATTTATGAAGAGAGCTTATAAGAACAATGGAAGAGAGATTTTTGTGAGGACGTGTAGTGACAGTACAAGGGGCAGTGGTTTTAAACTGGAAGTGGGTAGATTTAGGATGGACATAATGAACGAATATTGTACTCTGAGGGTGGTGAGAGACTAGAACAGTTTGCCCAAAGCAGTTGTGGATGCCCCATCAGTGGAAGTGTTCAAGGTGAGGTTGGCTGGGGCTTTAAGCTCTCTGGCCTACAGCAGGGGAGTCAGACGAGATGATCTTTAACGGTGCCTTCCATTGTCAACCTTTCTGTGATTCTGTGAGATGAGACATAAGCATGCACATCATGTGCATGTGGTGAGATGAATGCAAGCGAGAACAAATGCCATCAGCTATTTCTGGGATGCTGTGAAGCCTTGTGGGAATGACTGTGCCTTGGGGTCACTTCATGCTGAGAATACCTTTCACTGGGACACCACCCGAATGCATCACGTGGATGTGATTGCCTGAACCGAGGTCCCTGTGTCCAGTTCCTCATGCCTTGGGGCACCTCAGGTGAGTGCAGAGCAGGGCAATACAGTGCAGGGCTGAGGTGCCTCCCAACCTCTGGGAGGGGCAACAGGAGGCCAGAGAGACACTGGGGCAGCTGACTGAGTATGAGCCAGCAGTGTGCCCAGGTGGCCAAGAAGGCCAGTAGCATCCTGGCCTGTATCAGGAATATTGTGGCGAGCAGGACTAGGAAAGTGATTGTCCCAATCTATGCGACACCGGTGAGGCCTCACCCCAAATACTGTGTTCGTTTGTTGTCACTACAGAAAGACACTGAGGGTCCAGAGAAGGGCAATGAAGCTGGTTGAGGGGTCTGGAGAACAAGTCTTACGAGGAGTAGCTGAGGGAACTGGGGTTGTTCAGCCTGGAAGAAAGGAGGCTGAGAGGAGACCTCATCACTCTCTACAGCTGCCTGAAAGGAGGTTGTAGCAAGGGAGCGGTCGGTCTCTTCTTGCAAGTAACAAGCAATACGACAAGAGGAAATGGCCTCAAGTTGCACCAGGGGAGGTTTAGATTGGATATTAGGAAAGATTTCTTCACAGAAAGGGTTATCAAACATTGGAACAGGCTGCCCAGGGAAGTGGTTGAATCACCACCCCTGGAGGCGTTTAAAAGACAGGTAGACATGGTGCTGAGGGAGATGGTTTAGTGGTGGGTAGGTTAACAGTTTGACTTCATGATCTTAAAGGTCCCTTCCAACCTAGATGGTTGTATGAGAGCTTGTATAGATTGCATTATTTCCTTTTTCTTTTATTAATACTATTTCATTAAAGTTTTTACTTCCCTCTAAACTCATAATTCTCTTTCTCTCTCTCCGGTCTCTCTTCATAGAGAGGTAGGGGAGAGCATCTGTCGTTCTGCCCAGTGGCCGCTTTGGCCCAAAGCACGACAGAGGAATGTCCTCAGTTCTGTCACACATGAAGCAGCCAGAGGAGGTAATTGGGAGCCCATGAACCATCTCCTTTGCCCATATGGCTCCAAGAAGAGAGCCCGTAAAAACAGAACTTTTGGTCCAGCAGAAACCAATGGTAATGTGAGCTTTTACCCAATCACAGAGAGAACACAAGGAGAAAAGACTCTTTCAAAAGACCAAATCCTTAACATTTTATTGGAAGAACCTTTGGAGGAAGAGCCCAGCCTTCAAGCACTGCACCGAGGAGATGCTCTTTTATCGAAGACTTGCTTTTGGACAGGCCACCTCTGACACAGTGTTGTGCAAGGGTCAGCCACAACTGGATCAAACCTCGAGACAAGGAGTATAAGTCCAGAAAATGATCTACAAGAAGCATTACCACAAGGGAAATGTCCTGTCCTCGACAGGAAAAAATCAGGATCCTGGCCTTCGATAAACTCTGGGAAATGTGCAGCGAAGGGGGAGGCAGGTTATTGTCAGTGAATCTGCATCCATTGAATCAGGTTCCTTAGAGCACCCTTGAGCTCCTGGTTCCTCATGCTGTAGATGAGGGGATTAACCAACGGAGGAACCACCGAGTAGAGAAATGACACAACCAAGTCGAGGGATGGGGAAAAGATGGAGGGGGGGCTTCAGGTAGGCAAACACAGCAGTGCTGATAAACAGGGAGACCACGGCCAGGTGAGGGAGGCACGTGGAGAAGGCTTTGTGCCGTCCCTGCTCGGAGGGGATCCTCAGCACGGCCCTCAAGATCTGCACATAGGACACCACAATGAAAACAAAACACCCGAATGCAACTAAGAGACTAACCACAACAAGCCCGGCTTCCCTGAGGTAGGAGTCTGAGCAGGAGAGCTTGAGGATGTGGGGGATTTCACAGAAGAACTGGTTTATGGCATTTCCTTGGCAGAGGGGTAGTGAAAATGTATTGGCTGTGTGCAGGGCAGAATTGAGCAAAGCACTGCCCCAGGCAGCTGCTGCCATGCGGACACAAGCTCTGCTGCCCAGCAGGGTCCCGTAGTGCAGGGGTTTGCAGATGGCAACGTAGCGGTCGTAGGCCATGATTGTAAGAATAGAAAACTCTCCTGCAATCAAGAAGAGAAAGAAAAAGAGCTGTGCAGCACAACCCAAATAGGAGATGTCCCTGGTGCCCCACAGGGAATTGGCAATGGATTTGGGAAGAGTGGTGGAGATGGATCCCAGGTCAAGAACAGAGAGGTTGAGGAGGAAGAAGTACATTGGGGTGTGGAGGCGGTGGTCGCAGGCGATGGCGGTGATGATGAGGCCGTTGCCCAGGATGGCAGCCAGGTAGATGCCCAGGAAGAGCCAGAAGATCAAGAGCTGCAGCTCCCGCGTGTCTGTGAACGCCAGGAGAAGGAACTGGGTGATGGAGCTGCCGTTGGACATTTGCTGCCTCTGGGCATGGGAGCCTGTCCAATGAAGAAAGTGCATCAATAAGTTAGGACAGATTTATCTGAGCAAAATCTATCCGTTCCCCAGAGAAACCGCCAAAACTGTCTCTCCCCTTTCAGGAAGACCTTTGGCAGGTCCCGTTGATGAGCTGCGGTTGGTGCTGGCCTAAAGTGCCACTGGAAGCAGGGGGCTGTGCTTTGGGCTCTGGAGGAGCCAATCCTGCCCTATAGCAATATGTAAATAGGAACATGGGGTGATCTCAGCTTAAATTTCATATCAAAAACCTTTCCAACATTGTCACTCTCAATTCACGGGATGGTAGAGCAGAGCTGCGGAGATCTTTTTTTTTTGTGGATTCTGTTCTGCTGCTGAGGAGTGTTTCTAAGGCAGAAATCTTTGTTATTTCCGCTGGGGTCCAAGTGAAACCTTGTGAGTGCTGACAGGCAAAAGCACTGTCCCTTAGTGCAGAGTGAGGACAGCTGCTCTGTCCATCAGCCCTGGTCTCAGCGCCTTCCACTGGCCCCTTTCTGAGCTGCAGAGCTATCACACTCGGTGGTAGTTCCCCCAAAAGAAACAGGACACTACTGAGAACAGAGGAATGCAGTTTCCAAGTGCAGATCCTCCAAACCCCTCACCCCCGTCTCATTGTACCTGCGGAGGATCTCAGCTCTCCCTTCCCAAGGAGGGTCACAGGAAGGAGCCTGCACTGCAGGGCATGGCAGGGAGGTGCCCCAATTCCCCCTCCCACCACGTTTCTGGGGTCAGCTCCCCTCTCCCCTCTCTGGCAATTGTCTCCGCTGCCTGGAGCTGTCTCTGCCAGGAGCCGCTTCTCTGTGCCAAGCCTCCTCCCTTCAGTGCCTCACAGAAAGAGAGCCCCATCCCACTCACTGTGTGCTCAGCTCTGCCCGTCAAACACCTCCTGGAGGCAGGGAACTGCTCCGGGGGCATCTCTGTCAGTACAGGGGACAAAGGAGCAGCTCAGATAATGACCTAAACGAAATGGCCATCTCCATGCCCTTTCAAGGGCAGAATAATCAATTCCCACTTCCCACCCAGCCAACCAAGAGGACAACCCGCAAAGCACGACACTCCTTCCCTTTAAGGGAACTCCACTTTTGACCGTTCTTCTTGAAAAGTTTCCTTGGAATGCCCCGAGGGTGATCCCCAGAGGCGCAGGGACCCTCTGCAGGAGGACAGCCCTGGCGCACCCCCGAGTGCACACCCGGCTTTGTACCCCTGCAGTCATCCCCAAGAAGGGAAACCATCATTCCCTGTCGTGCTGAAGTGCAGCAGGGAAGCCCTGCTCAGGAGCACGCCCTCCCCCTCTCCACTAGGAAACCTGTGAGAATCTGCCTGCCAGATCCTACAGACGGTGGGATGAACCAGCTCCAGGAGACCCCTCCAGGAACAACCACATTCCACTGCCCTGCAGCCAGAGACTTACCATATGCAGGCCTGTGACGAATTCTCTGCCCAGTGGAGCTCTCAGCATCCTTCAATGCCAGACTGCCTTTAACCTCTCTCCGCCTCCCGCCTCTGCCCTCGCTGCCTGCAGGCAGTGCCCCTCAGCCCTGCTGCGCTGTGCCGAGGAGCTGCTCCTGGGCAGAGCTGTCTCTCTGCAGCGCTGCCCGCTTGCCAGGAGCTCCCTGCGTCCCAGCAGCCCGGCCCAGCTCAGCAGCAGAGGACCAGCCCAAGGCAGCACTTGGTCTGCCCCCTCTGGGCTCCTCCAGGTGTCCCTGGGGCTCAGGGGAAACAGGCTGGGAAACAGGCTGAAGCAATCACCGATGTTCCCTCCCTCAGCTGGGCAGAGGACACTTCTTTCCAGCAGCATCATTTCTCCTATCAGAGGCAGAGTTTGCATGAGAATTGCCTTTTCTTGTCCCATCATTAGACACGACACCCAAAAAGTTACAGGGAGGGATCTCTTTTACCCGTGCGGGAGGGAAGTGATGCAGCTGAGTGGTTCAAGGCAATCTCATCCTGGGTTTCAGTCCTGGCTAGAAGAGGATTCAGCTCCCTCTCCTTGCACACCACTAACCCGCAGGAGGTGGGATTCCTTTTGCCCCAGTCACGTGTGCACAATATCGGCACCTGCATGTGAGCTCCTTGTCTCAGCTCCCTTGCTAATTAACGGTGACTGAGGGTGTGCTTCAGGTGGGAACACTTGGTGACATTTAAGGTGACCCCAGAGTTTGTCCAAGATATGTGCAGGTGACTGCAAGCTCTGATGGAGCAATGCTGAGAGACAAGGCAGCACCGGAGGGCCTCGTCCTGGAGCCCGATAGGGAAGTCCTTTGGTAGATGGAAATGACAGCAGATGTTTACATTCAGGACAACTAAAACCTTCCCTTTTCCCTATGTCCACAGCAGCCTACAGAGGTAGTCGGCCGCGCAAATGGAGCTTAGTCACTCTCCTTCTCTTCTCCATCAGCTGTATTTCCTAGATCTCCGTTGACTGTAATGGACCTCCTCCCATTGCTTAACCTAATCCAAGGCAGCTTCTCAATGGCCAAATACAGGCCTGTAGCGCTACGTGCGATGCCGGCGCTTTCCAGCACAACTGCATGTGGCTGGCAGGGACAGCACAGGACCCACAGGAGAACCATTCCTGTTCCGAGCAGGTGCATGACAGAGTCCGCATTGCGGGCGGACTCTGTTCCTTTGCTCAAGGCCAGGTGGCATCTCAGGCAGCTTTGGTTTCTGTTCACCAGCGACTGAGTCCCACCACTGCAGTGAGGCAAGGTCTGGCCCAAGTTCATCCAGCTGATGTGCAGCAGCTCGTGCACAGGAAGCCCATCACACCGGCATCTCCAACCATTTGGCTACTCCCAAACTCTCTTGGTTCTTTTTTCAACCGTCCTTTGCTCAGCCCCTTGATGATACAATCAAGGAAGAGCCTAATGATTTTCACAGTGTTCCTGCATCACAGCATGTCCAAAGCCAAGGACATTTTCAGCAGCACCATGTCTTCCTGGACATCAGCTTCACCTCCACCACAGGACTTCAGAAACTGCAATCAGGATGGGGAAGTGGAGAAAGGCTTATTTGAGCAAGCCATGGAAGTGTCCAAATCCATGAGCCCAAGTCTTACCGGGGACTTGAACGGCCCTGACACTCAGTGGAAGGGGAGCACAGCAGGATGCATATTGATTCGCTGGTGTCTGGGGTCTCTTGGGAAAACTTCTTTACGCAGGTGCCAGCCAATAAAGGTGATGCTTGCCCAAATCGGGTCCTTGCAAAAGAGGCACTGCTGATCAGGAATGTGAAAACCAGTGTCAGCCTTGGCTGTAGTGATCGTGAAATAGTGGGAGAAGATTTTAGCCTCTGCAGGGGGGCTTTTAGCACAAGAACTGTCCAGACCAATAAGCAGGAAAACAACAAGACATTTCAGGAGAGCAGCTTTGCTAAAGAAGGACCTCATGAAGAAGCTCCATAGCAAAAAAGAAGCATTTGGGGTTCAAGGGCATTGAGAGGAGCTGTTACTACTTTGAGAGCATTTAAAGAAAAAAACAAAGGTAATATGTGGCCATTGCTGAATTTAGCAAGAGCAGGTGTAGATAGGTCTTAGATACTCTATCCCCTTCGCTTGCTCTCTTTCAGCAGTCTGCCCATCATCTCTGTAGCCAACTCCTTAACTGAGTCCTTTCCTACGTGTCTCACTGAAGGTTTTCCACCAAGGTTACCACAGTGGAAAGTGGACTACAGTGGAGGCCACTTAAGACTTCATATACAGCTGAGGAATGTGTTTTATTATTCCTGAACGATTTCCTTTTTTTTTTCTTTCCCTTTGTTGTCAAGTAAGAAACATCCTTCTTTGTGTGGAGTTGGTTCACCAATTAGACATTTTACCTCTGGATGCAGAGGTACGTCATGTAGATGCCCATGTACCCATGAGTTGGGCCACCGAGGAACAACGAAACAGTCAGCAAGTGGATCAGGCTGCTAAAATTTTTCCAGACAGACTTGGACTGGGAAACATAAAGGCTGAACTATTCTTAGCTTGGTGGGCCCATCGACACTTCAGGTCATCACGGAAGGGATGCAACCTATAAATGGGCCCGTTACCGATGGGTGGATTTAACCATGGACGCTATTGCGCAGGTTATCCACGACTGTGAAACATGTGCCGAAATCAAGCAAGCTAAAAGGGTAAAACCTTTGTGGTATGGAGGACGATGGCTGAAATATAAATATGGGGAGGCTTGGCAAATTGACTACATCCCACTCCCTCAAACTCGCCAGGGTAAGCGCTATGTGCTTACAATGGTGGAAGCAAGCACCGGATGGTTGGAAACCTATGCCGTACCCCATGCCACTGCCCAGAATACCATCCTGGGCCTTGAAAAGCAAGTCTTGTGGCGACATGGCACTCCAGAAAGAATTGAGTCAGACAATGGGACTCATTTTAAAAACAATCTTATAAGTAATTGGGCAAAAGAACATGGCATTGAATGGATAGATCATATCCCCTATCATGCACCAGCTTCTGGGAAGATTGAGCGATATAATGGACTGTTAAAAACCACCCTAAAAGCAATAGGTGGTGGAACCTTTAAAAATTGGGACAATTTAGCAATTAGCGCAAGCTACCTGGTTAGTTAACACCAGGGCATCCATCAATCGAGCTGGTCCTTGTCCTGGTTTGAGGTAAAACAGGACCAATTTTGTTCAGTAACTTCGCTTCTTAGCTGGGCCTCTTCTAACTACTGAAATTAACAGCATATTGTGCAGACAATGGTCGCTCTCTCAGAGTGATCAGACCAATGCTTAGAGCTGATGCCCAGGCATGGGATGCAGAGAGGCTCTTGCTTATCCTTATTGCTATAACACCCAAGGGCAACCAACTTTGTTATTGTCCCATCTGGGGTCCCCCCACGTCCCCAGTGGCTGATTTGACCTAAACCACAACAACATCCTACAGGCCTTTTGTCCATGAGTGTCCTGAAAACGACTAAAATCTTTGGTGTACTCCTGGAAACCCTCTGAGGAAGCTGAGGGTGCCTTTTGCTGCCAGGTAAGGTCAGCTACAGGATTCCTTGACTCCAACAAGCTGATACCAACCCCGAGCATCTTCTAATGAACAGTGTCCACTGTTCCTCATCACAAGGTGCAGTGTTGAGAGGCTGCTGAAATTTTTCAAATCTTGGACTATTCCTTCATGCTGCTCTTCCATATAGGCACCAATGATACAGCCAAACCTGCAAAGAATTCTGTGTGACTGCATGGCTCTGGGGGTGATGTTCAAGGGCATGGTGGTGCAGGTGGTGTTCTCCTCAGTCCTGCTGGTGAGGGGAAGGGGCTTAAGGACTGGACAGATGCTGTGGGTCAACAATTGGTTGCACAGCCGGTATCAGCAACAGGGGTTTAGTTCTATGACCATGAGACCCTCCAAGGACCACTGACTGCTGTCAGTGGTGACTATGTGGTCCCTGAAGGCATTTAGCAGAGGTGAAGCTGATCTCCAGGAGCAATGACATCCTGCTGACAGGCACATTGTGAGCATTGCTGCTCTGTTCCTTGGCTGTACCCCATCAAAGGGGGGTGAGTAAAGTCTGGTGGAGAGAAAAAACAGCAGCTTGAGAGCGTAGGCACGCGAGTGGAGACCCCAGTGTGATGTGCTTCCTATTCCTGCACTGTCCTACATCTGCTGGATAGAGAACGGATAGACCTCGCTGCAGGGCAGTGGCGGCAGTCAATGGCTCGCACAAAGGCACTAAATCTGTCTGCAGTGCTGTCTGGGGTGTCTGTCACACACACTCTCTGAAGAGGGGTGGCTTTCCTTTATAGGACCAGTGCTGTCCCTGCCAGCTGCCTGTAGCTGTGTGTGAAAACCTTGGCACCTCACATAACACTACGGGCCTTTCTTTGGCCATACAATGGAGTAACTCTTCTGAATTCTGTAGGCAATGTGGGGATGAAATGAGACAACTCTCATAGTCAGGAGAGATCAAGGAAATACAGCTGATGGAGAACAAAAAGAGACTCAGCTCTCCCTGGGGTACATGAGACAATTTGTTCAGTTCAATCCCTGCAAGGCTGCCCAGAAAATAACAAATAGAGAAAGACTCCGTTGTCCTAAATGTGTGCATCTCCTGTCACCTCAGTTGTCCAAAGGAAATTATCCCCATGCTCAGAGCTGAAGCTC
>JAGGDV010000053.1:0-15823 GCA_017639485.1 Pluvialis apricaria
ATGAAGTTCTTGTGAATTACGTTAAAAAAAAAAAAAAAAAAAAAAAAAAAAAAAAAAAGCGACAAAAAAAAAAATCATCTTTTTTTTTCTAATATTTAAAGAGTGTTTTTGTAGGTTTAAAAAAAAGACAAAAAAAAAACGAACTAAAAAAAAAAAAATAAAAATAATAATCCCAACTTGGAATTTGTACGGCTGAGCGGGACGCGGGGGCCTCGCATCTGCGGTTTCCCGGTTTGCTTGGGTTTCGGTTCTTTTTTTTGTTGTTGTTGTTGTTGGTTTTTTTTTTTTTTGGAGGTTTTTTTGAGTTTTTTGTTTTCTTTTTTGTTTTTTTTTTTTTTTTTGTATAATAAAGTGAAAAATAATGTTTCTGTTCTCATGTCATTACTATAAAAAATAAAACTTTAGGAAAAAAACAAAACAAAACAACCCCAAGCGTGAGGAGTGGTTTTTGCCCCCCCCCCCCCCCCCCCCTTGTGGGTGTGGGGGATCGGGGGGGGTCCCTCGGGGTGATTTTTGGGGGACTGTGTGGGGATGAGGGGGATCTGTGGGGATTTGTAGGGATTGCTGGTGGGGGGGGGGGGGTTGGGGTCACTCGGGGGGGGGGGTGTCTGTGGATCCCTCGTGGCACAGGGATCCGTTGGGATCAGTGCCGGGGGGGGGCTGTAGGGATGAGGATTAGGGGACTCCATTGGAGTCATTGTCGGGGGGTGACTGGGGGGGGTCCGTGAGGGTCGGAGGGATCCGTAGGGATAGCCGGGATCCATGGGGATGGGGGCATCCCTAGGGAAGGGGGATCCATGGGGGTAGGGGGGTCCTTGGGAGGGTGGGGGATCCCCAGGGATTGCGGAGGGTCCATAGGGATGGGGGGGATCCATAGGGATGGGGGGGATCCATGGGGATGGGGAGGGTTCATAGGGATGTGGGGGATCCATAGGGATGGGGGGTCCATAGGGATGGGGGATCCATAAGGATGGGGGATCCATAAGGATGGGGGTCCATAGGGACGGGCGATCCATAGGGATGTGGGGAATCCATAGGGATGGGGGGATCCATAAGGATGGGGGATCTATAAGGATGGGGGTCCATAGGGATGCGGGAGATCCATAGGGACGGGGATCCATAAGGATGGGGGGTCCATAGCGATGGGGGATCCATAGGGATGGGGGGGATCCATAGGGGTGAGGGGTCCATGGGGATGGGGAGGATCCATAGGGATGGGGATCCATAAGGATGGGGGGATCCATAGGGACAGGGGATCCATAGGGATGGGGATCCATAAGGATGGGGAGTCCATAGGGATCGGGGGATCCATAAGAACGGGGGATCCATAAGGATGGGGGATCCATAGGGATGGGGGGGATCCATAGGAGTGAGGGGTCCATGGGGATGGGGGATCCATAGGGATGGGGATCCATAAGGATGGGGAGTCCATAGGGATGGGGGATCCATAGGGATGGGGGGGGATCCATAGGGATGGGGATCCGCGGGGGTCTCTGTAGTGGTTCCCAGGGGGGCTGTGGGGGGGGAAAGCCCCGCGCCACCCGCAGGGGAGGGCCCCAGGCCCCCGCCCCTACCCGGCCCCCGCCCCCTCTCGCCCCCGCCCCACTCCCCCCCTTAGCCACACCCCCTCCAGCGCCCGCCCCTTCCTCCCGCCCCCCCCGGCGCCCTCCGACGCGCTACCGGCCTCGCGCGGCGGCGGCGGCCACGGCCGCTCCCATTGGCCGCGCCCCGCACGGCGCCTCCCTATTGGCGGCGGGCGCCGGGGGCGGGCCGTGCGCGCGCCGGGTGCGGCGCCCCGCCCCTCTTCTCCCCCTCCGCCTCCTTCCACCACCACCGCCCCCCCCCCCCCCCCCTCGGGCCGCCGCCGCCGCCGGGCGGAGGGAGCGCCAGGCCCGGCCCGCCCGCTCCCGCGCACCGCTCCCGCCCCGGCCCCGGCCCCGGCCCCGGCCCCCGGCCCCGGGAGGGCGGGCGGCGCTGCCGCCCGAGCATGGCGAGCCGCCGCCGGGCCCCGCGGCGGAGCGGTGGGGGGCGCTGACCCGGCCCCGAACGGGCCCTCCGCGCCGGTGAGTGACCGAACCACCCCCCCCCCCCCCCCCCCCGCCTCCCTCCGCCACCGCCGCCTCGGCCCGCAGCTCCCGCTCCCGGGGCCCCGCCCCGCCGTGGGGGCCCTGCGGAACCGCGGGGGGGGCCCCGCTGACCCCGCCCCGCCGCACTCCGGCCCTCACCTCCCCCCCCCCCCCCCCCCCGTCACCCACTCCTGGACCCCCCCCACCGCCCCGTGAGGGCCCTCCCCGGCCCTGGGACCCCCCCCGCCCCCCCATCCCCGGGCCTGGTGCAGCACCCGCCTCCCGCAGGGGTTTCCTCAGCCGTGTGCCCCCCCCCCCGGGGGCTCGTATCGCCCCCCCCCCCCCAAGCTGGGCATCGCCCCAGGGGGGGGCAGGCGGGGTGCAGCTCCCTCCCCGCCCCCCAAACTGGAGTGCGGGCCCCCCCCCCCAAATTGGGTGCAGCCCCCCCCCCCCTCCCCCCCAGCAGGGTGTAGCCCCCTCTATTCTGGGGGCAGGTTCCCCCCCCCCCCCCCCCCCAAGCTGGGTGCACACCCCCCCGTTCTGGGTTCACACCCCCCCCCCAGGAGGATGTAGCCCCCCCCCCCATTCTGGGTGCAGTGTCGTCCCCCCCCCTTCTGGATACACCCCCTCAAGCCGGGTGCAAACTCCCCCCACATTCTGGGTGCCCCCCCCCCCCCCCCCCCCAAATTCTGGGTGCCCCCCCCCAGCCGAGTGCCTCCATCCCTTTTGTTCAGCTATCCCAGGCCCTGCCTGCGGGGGGGGGCGGTGTGGGGGGGGGGATGTATGGGCAGCCCACCCCCCACCCCCCCGGGGGTCCTCCCCGCACCCTCCCAACCCGGGACGAGGGGGGGGGGGGGGGGAATCCGGGGCGGGGGGGGGGGCAGGAGGAACCACCCCGGTGCGGGGCTGCGCCGGTGTTTCCTCTTTCGGCGGCGGAGGGAAGAGAAATCCCCGGCCCGGAAGAGGGTGTTGGGGTGCAGAGTTTGGGGAGGGGGGGCACACACACACAAAGGGACCCCCCCCCCAAGCCGCAGTGGTTGGGTCGGGTCCGTGTCCCCCCCCGCTCCATGGCAACCGGGGGGTGCCCCGGCAGCAGCGCGGTGCCGCGGAGGGAGGGGAGGGTCTTGGTGTGAATTTGGGGGTGTCCCCCCCACTTTATAGCTGCCATTGGAGGGGGGGGGGGGTCGGGGGTGCCCTCTGCGGGGGGGGACACACACACACACACGGTGGCCCCCGTCCCCTCCCTCCATCAGCTCTGAGGGAGGGTGATGCAGCAAAACCCACCGCCCCTCGGGGACACACACACACACACACATATGACAGTTTTGGGGTGCATTGGGGGGGTCCCCTGTGCCCTCCCGCAATCCACAGCTGGGGGGGGGGGGCTCCTGGTGGGGGGGGGGGGGGGCTGATGCTTTGGTGATGGCTGGGGGCTGGGGGGGGGTGCGTGGCAGTGGGGCGCAGGGGATGTCCCCAACCCAAATGGGGGAAGAGGGGGGGGGGGGGGGGGTGTGCCAGGCTGGGGGTGCCCCGTGTTCCCCCCCCCTCCTCATTCCTGGGGGGGTTCAACCCTGGGGGCTTGGGGACACCCTGGAGGGTTTGGGGCGCGTTCCCCTGAGGTGGGGGGGTGGCGGGGGGGAGGGGGGTTGGGGGGGGGTGAGGGGGGTTTGCTGCTCGGGGGAGGGGGGGGTGTGTGTGTGAGGTGCCAGCATGGCTCCTGCGTGTGTGTGTGTGTGTCCCCCCCCTCACCGCAGCGAGACCCCCGCGTGTCCCTGTGCTATGAGCGTTCGGCGTGACTTCTCCGTGAGCAGTTGCAAATGAAAATGGAGGATATGTCTTTGTCTGGCCTGGATAACAGCAAACTGGAGGTGAGTGTGTGTGTCCCCATCCCCGGGGGGTGTCCCGCTGTCACCTGCGGCCCCCACCTCATTTCTAACAGCCCCCCCCCACCCCTCCCTTACCCCAGGCCATCGCGCACGAGATCTACACGGACCTGGTGGAGGATGCCTGCCTGGGGCTCTGCTTCGAAGTCCACCGGGCGGTCAAGTGCGGCTACTTCTTCCTGGACGACACGGACCCCGACAGCATGAAGGATTTCGGTGAGCGCCACGCCGCTCCCCGGGGCACACGGTGACGCCGGCAATGGGGACGCGGCGAGCATCCCGCTCCCCGGGCTGCTGGGCTGGGGGGGGGGATATCGGTCATCCCCGGGCGTAGGGATTTGGGGACAAGTGGTGCTGCGGTGGTCCGAGCGTCCCCCACACCCCGGCAGTGCCAGGACGTGCCCATCCCAGAGGATCTATTTCCTAAATCTGACCCGAACCCCAAAAATGTCACCCCGAGGTGCGGTGCTCTGCCCTGCGGGGTGGTGGGAGGAGAAGAGACACCCCCGCGAAGCGCGCTGCTGCTGGTTTCGCACCCCTGATGCCGCGCTGAGGGTCTGGGAAGGGACCGGTGGCCCAAGGGACCCCCTCAAGATCAAAGCACCGGGGCCGGGGGGGGCACGGCCGGCGTCGCCCCCGCGGCGGAGGGGAGGTCTACGGGGCCGGAGGCGGTGGCGGGGGGGGCTGACGCGTGTCCCTCCCGCAGAGATCGTGGACCAGCCCGGCGTGGACATCTTCGGGCAGGTCTACAACCAGTGGAAGAACAAGGAGTGCGTGTGCCCCAACTGCAGCCGCAGCATCGCCGCCTCCCGCTTCGCCCCCCACCTGGAGAAGTGCCTGGGCATGGGCCGCAACAGCAGCCGCATCGCCAACCGCAGGTCGGCCTGGTTTCTCCGCATCCCTCCCCCCCCCCCCCCCCCCAAAAAAAAAAATCCCCCGCCATGGGGCTGGGGGCACCCGCGGCCCCGTGTGGGGAAACTGAGGCGCGCGCGGGGACAGGCTGTGGGGCTGCGGCGCTTCGCGGTGGGGGCGTGCGGAGGGTTTGGGCACCCCCGTCTCGGCGCCGGGATGGAAATGGGTTATCCGTGCTCTCCCCCCCCTCCTCGCTTCTCGTTGTGGGGTGGCGGGGGGCACACGTCCTGGTCCCCCCCCCCCCAACCCTGGCGTCCCGCCTCCAGCTCCTCCTGCTCCAACCCGCTCCTTCCTTCCTTCCCGGGAAAAACAAACCAGGAATCCCGGCTCCGCTGTCCCCCCTCTTCCCTTGGTGGCTGCTGGGGACACCCCCCCGCCACCCCTCGGTGTCTGGGATTTGGGGCTGGGACTGTCTGGGGTGGGCATGGCAGAGCTGGTGGGGTGCGGGATGGATTTTGGGGTGACAGGGAGGATGCGGGATGGATTTGGGGGTGACAGGGAGGGTGCGGGATGGATCCTGGGGTGCCGGGGAGGACAGGATGGATCCTGGGATGCCGGGGTAGGATGCAGGATGGGTCCCAGGGTGCCAGGGAGGGTGCGGGATGGATTTTGGGGTGACAGGGAGGGTGTGGGATGGGTCTTCGGCTGACAAGGAGGATGTGGGATGGATTTTGGGGTGACAGGGAGGGTGTGGGATGGATTTTGGGGTGACAGGGAGGGTGTGGGATGGATCCTGGGGTGCCGGGGAGGACAGGATGGATCCTGGGGTGCCGGGGTAGGATGCAGGATGGATTTTGGGGTGCCAGGGAGGGTGCGGGATGTGTTCTGGGATGACAGGGAGGGTGCGGGATGGATTTTGGGGTGACAGGGAGGGTGTGGAATGGGTCTTCGGCTGACAAGGAGGATGTGGGATGGATTTTGGGGTGACAGGGAGGGTGTGGGATGGATCCTGGGGTGCCGGGGAGGACAGGATGGATCCTGGGGTGCCGGGGTAGGATGCAGGATGGGTCCCAGGGTGCCAGGGAGGGTGCGGGATGGATTTTGGGGTGACAGGGAGGGTGTGGGATGGATCCTGGGGTGCCGGGGAGGGTGTGGGATGGGTCTTGGGCTGACAGGGAAGATGCGGGATGGATTTTGGGGTGACAGGGAGGGTGTGGGATGGATCCTGGGGTGCCGGGGTAGGATGCAGGATGGGTCCTAGGGTGCCAGGGAGGGTGCGGGATGGATTTTGGGGTGACAGGGAGAGTGCGGGATGGATCCTGGGGTGCCGGGGAGGACAGGATGGATCCTGGGGTGCCAGGGAGAGTGCAGGATGGATTTTGGGGTGCCAGGGAGGGTGCGGGATGTGTTCTGGGATGACAGGGAGGGTGCGGGATGGGTTTTGGGGTGACAGGGAGGGTGCAGGATGGATCCTGGGGTGCCGGGGAGGGTATGGGATGGATCCTGGGGTGACAGGGTAGGTGCAGGATGGATTTTGGAGTGCCAGGGAGGGTGCGGGATGGATCCTGGGGTGCCGGGGAGGGCGCGGGACAGATGTCGGCTGTGGGTCCCTGACCTTCCCCCCCCCCCAACCCCGTGCAGGATCGCGAGCAGCAACAACATGAACAAGTCGGAGAGCGACCAGGAGGACAACGACGACATCAACGACAACGACTGGTCCTACGGCTCGGAGAAGAAAGGTGGGGGGGGGGGACGCGGGGGCCAGCTCGGGCGGGGGTGGGGGAGGTGGCCCTCGAACCCCGTTCCTGGGCGCGTGGGCGGTGGGGTGACAGCAGCCGAGTGGTGTGGGGGGGTCCCCAACTGCCTCACCCCATCCCTGGGGGGGGGGGGGGGGTGTCCCGGCAGCGGGGCTGGAGGGTGGGCTGCTGCGGCAAATTGGGGCTAAATCCACCGGAAAAGGTTAAAAGCCGTCCCTTTTCTCTCCCCCTGTAGCCAAGAAGAGGAAATCGGATAAGGTGAGGGGGGGGGCGGGCGCGGGGGGGGGTGGTGCGGGGGTTACGGTGTGTGTGTTGGGGAAGGGGGGGGTCCCTGCACCCCCCCCGAAACCCCCCCATCCCCGCTCTCGTTGCAGAACCCCAACTCGCCCCGCAGGTCCAAATCCCTGAAACACAAAAATGGTGAGGGGGCGGGGCTTTCCGCGGGAGGGGGCGGGGCTTTCCGCGGGAGGGGGCGGGGCGTCGGGGAGGGGGCGGGGTTTGAAGGGGGGGACACACGCACGAGTCAGGGATTGGGGCCGGGGCGGGGCGTTCCCCGGGGTGGGCGGGGCGTTCCCCGGGGTGGGCGGGGCGTCTTGCGGTGGGCGGGGCGTCTTGCGGTGGGCGGAGCTTGGTGGGAGGCGGAGCTTGGTGGGAGGCGGAGCTCTCCCTGGACGGGGTTGGGGGGCACACGGGGGGGGCGCTGGGACCCTCCCCACCCCTCCTCTCTTCCAGGCGAGATCGGCGGGAACCCCGATCCCTTCAAGGTGAGCCCCGGGGCGGGGGGAGATGGCGCACGGTCCCTCTTCCGTCCCCCAGAACGTCCCCGTCCCCCACCGGCCCTGACGCCACTCTCTGCCCCCCCCCCTCCCACAGTACAGCAACTCGGCGGGGATCAACTACGAGACGCTGGGCCCCGAGGAGCTGCGGACGCTGCTCACCACGGTGCGCGGTCAGGGGTTTGGGAGGCGCTGACGGGCACAGAGGAACCCCATCCCGGGGTGGGGTATAGGGGGCACCGGGACTCCCGGGATCTCTCCTGGTTCAGCTCCGTCCCGGCGGGGACGGCTTCCAGGCCGGGAAAGGGACATTCACGCTCTGAACGTGGTGGACGGGGACGTGCGGAAACCCTGCACCCCGCTGGGCGGCAGGTGCTGATTTCTGGGGGGAGGCGGTGGAACTGGTGTGTCTGGGGGGAACGGGACAGCGCTGGGGGGGCCGAGGTCGCCGGGGCCGTCGGGGTGGAGCGCAGCCTGGGGGGTGCGGGGCTGCTCCTCCACCCGCTCACCTCTCCCTTCTGTCCCCAGCAATGCGGCGTCATCTCCGAGCACACCAAGAAGATGTGCACCAGGTGAGAGCGTCCTGGGCTTTCCCTGCTCCGTGTAGGGCTGGGGGGGGGGGGGGTGTCCCCAGATTCCCCATGGGAGCTGGGATGGGGTGGGGGACACACACACAGCAAAATGTCTGACTGAGCCCTGTGCCTCCCCCGTCAGGTCCCTGCGGTGTCCCCAGCACACCGATGAGCAGCGGCGATCAGTCCGGGTTTACCTCCTCGGTCCTTCTGCGTAAGTTGAGGGATACATACGTGGGGTCCAAAAGGGGATCCGCTGTCCCGGGATGGGGACCAGGCTCTGCCCCCGCGGTGGGAATGGAGACTGGGGGGGGGCTGCGCGGGGCACCCAGGTCCCGAATGAGGGTGGGGATGGGGACGGGGACACCTCCAGAGAGGTTTGGCAGGGGGGCTGGGATGGGGATGCACAACCCAGCCGGGTCCCGGGGAGCTGGGTCGAGCCCCTGGCATCTTCCTCGCGTCGAGGGGCGCAACACTGAGGGCTCCGTCCCCCCCCTCCTCCCCGTCCTGGGGGTTGGGGACCCCCGTGACGCCTCTGCCCAGGTCCCTGCCCGAGGCGGAGGGCAGCGTGGAGAACGACAGCTTCGAGGTAGCGGAGAGCCAGGCCATCATGAGCCGGCTGCAGTGGGACGGCTCCTCCGACATCTCGCCCTCCGACTCGGCCTCCTCCAAAGCCAGTGAGTATCGGGGGGGGGGGGGGGGGCAGATCCCACGGCACAGACCCCTCTGCGGGGCACCAAACGTGGGGGGGGGGTGTCCCTGGCATCTCCCGGGAGGGGACAGACAGACCGACCGTGGCTGTCCGAAGCCACCTCAAAGAATCCCAAGAATATCTGCTGGGGCATCTTCTCACCCACCTTCCTGGGGCGGGGGGAACGTTTCGGGGTACGTTTTCCTGGGTATGGATGGGTGATGGGGGGGAATCCTTGCTGTTTTTGGGGGGGTGGGGGGCTCCTGCTGGCACCCCCATCTCCTTCCTTTCCTCCCCCCCCCCCTCTAGGTACAAACAACTCTGAGTCCCGCAAGACCAAGAAGAAGAAGCCCCACTTGGGGCTGGTGAGCGGCGGCGCCCCGGGGCTCGGCTCCAGCAAGAAGAAGAAGCCCAAACCCCCCGCGCCCCACACCCCCAGCATCTACGACGACATCAACTGAGCGCAGCGGAGCCGATGGGGCGGGGATGGACGGACGGACAGACGGACACGGGCCGGAGCAGCCCTTCCCTCCCTGCCTGGGGGAGCTCCCCCCCCCCGCCCAATCCCCAATTCGGACACAAGGCGGGTACTCGGGGCGCAGAGGATGGAGGACATGGCCGTCGCTGCGGAGGGGAGGGGGGAGCAGGACTTGGGAGCCCCCATTAGCGCCCCCCCCCCGTGTCCCCCCCCCCGGCCCCTGTGCCTCTATTTATTCTGTGACGTAGTTTTTGTACGTGGGGCTCCCGTTGGGGCTCTGAGGGGGCGTCTCGCTCTGAAATGGGGGGCACACCCCCTTCCCTTCGCACTGCCCACCCAAAAATCAGCCGTGTCCCCCTTCCCACGCTCGCTCCCCCGGAGCGCCTTTAGCCCAGGGTGGGGGGGGGGGGGGGGGCACCTGGGCCCCCCAGGGCAGGTCCGGACCCGGGTGATGGGGGTGCAGATCCCTCCTTCCCCCCCCCCCCCTCCAGCAGTTTGGGGTCAGCCCCCAGCCTGGGGCTGCTCCCCCCTCTCCACGCCCCGGGCTGGCGCTCGCTGGTCGGGCTGGCTCCGGATGGGGGGGATCATGTTTGGGGGGGGGTTCATGTTCGGGGGGGGGGGGGGGGGGGGGGGTGGAGCTTTTCCCTGCGCATAGGAGATGTGGGGACCCCTGCACACCCCAAAACTGCTGTAACCCGCTGGATTTGGCTGCTGGGGGGGGTTTAGAGCCCGGCACTGCCCGCACAGGGCTTCCCCAGATGGGGGGGGGGGGGTCTGCATGCTGCGCCCTTGGGGCTGTTTGGGGGGGGGGCTCCATCCCCAGCTGGGGGGGGGGGGGGCTGTGACCTTCCCTGCTCCAAACCGACCTCTGCGTGGGGAGGGGGGGACCCCGACCTGCCGGGAAAGGCACCGTATCCCCACAGTCACGGAGTGAACTTGGGGGGGGGGGGGACACACACCACAGCCTGGCTCTGGGGCAGAGCCCCCTCCCCCGCCCCCCCTCGCATCCCCAGGCCCCTCTGCGTCCCCCCGTGCCTGGAGGGGAGGGGGGACTCCTTTGGGACCCCCCCAACAGCTCCAGCTGGGGTTGGTACCCCCCCAGATTCTGGTCTTTGACTGGGGGGGGGGCCAAGAGCAGTGCCCCTATGTGCAGGGGGGGAGGATGGGGCGCTCTGGCTGGATCCAGCCCCCCCCCCCCTCGATGATACCCCCCCCCAGTGGCTGTTTTCCATCGCAGGGGGGCGTTTTGGGGATGGAGTTTGCTTAATTCCCCCACCCCCAGCTGTCTGACACCCCGAGTTCAGCTCTATGTCCGGGGGGGGGGGGCGCAGGGGGGGCTGCTCCTGTGTTATTTCCCCCCCCCCCCCCGGCCATGCCGTGGCAGCACGGCTGCTCCTCTCAGTGGGTCTCGCAAATTATGGTGCTCTCGACTCTGGATTCACTATTGTTTTAAAACTGCTGCTAAAGGCTAGTGCTGTGGCGGGGGGGGGGGGGTGGTATGGGGGGGTCCCCCCCGAGCCCTGGGCACCCCAAACCACCAGGGACCCCCCCCCCATACCCCCTACTTCCCCGCTGCAGTCAGTGGTAGCGCCTGGTATGGTTTTTGGGGCTGGGGTGGGGGGGCCGTGGCCGCTGGAGCACGCCGAGCTGGCCTTTGCGTGCCCCAGGGCTCCGAGGGGGGGGGGGGGGGGGCGAGGGGGGGTCGCCAGGGCACCCAGAAACACGGGGACCCACCCTGGGGACCCCCCCCATCCCTCATCCAACCGCCTGGGGAGGGCACGGTGACCGGAATGCCTGAGCCCCTCCGGCTGCAAGGAAAAGGGGCCGCAATTTGGGGTCCGAGGGGCTTAATGGGGCTGAGGGGGGGGGATAAGGGGCACCTCCAAGGCCCCCCCTGAGCCCCGGGAGCCTCTCCCGGCCCACGCGGTAGCGCCGGCGGCCGCCCCGGGGCTCTCCTGGGCTTCGGACTTGTATTTTTTGCGCACGTACTCCATCCCGTACGGGTAGCTGAGCCGTTGTGAGGTCTGTGTGTCCCATTAGTGGGTTGTGGCTGCCCCTGTAAATAAAACTGCATCTTGACTTGGTATCTCCGGCTCGTGGCTGCTGTACGGCGCCCCGCTTAATTAACTACTTGTATTTAATTAAGCAGGGCCATCATACCCCCCCACCCCCCCACCCCTCCTCTCCCAGCCTGGCTCCCACTACTCACTTTATCAAAAACCCACTCTCAGAGTGGTTTTTTTGACACTCTCAGAGCTGTCTTTTTTTTTTTTTTGAACGAATACTTCCCAAAAAGCGCGGGGAAGGCCGCGGGGTGGGTGAGCCGGCCGCGGTTTTGCCGGCAGCCGCCCTCTCGGGCAGGAAGGCGAGCACTCGGGCTGACATTACACCTTTTTATTTGCTTTAAAACGTCTCTGGGAGGAAGCCGCAGCCCGTTCCGGTGCGGGGCCCTGGGCTCATACCCACCACGCCAAAATCCTGCCCCCGGTGACGGCTCCTCCCCGGAGCTGCGCTTGGGGGCAGGAGGACAGCGGCTGCAGGGGGCCCTTCTGCAGGGACAAAGTCTGGCACTGAGACGGGGAAGGATGTGCCAAGCTCCCACGGCGCTGGCTCCACTCACCGTAACACCACGGGGAAGAAAGCGCCTCCCCGAGCGCCGCGCTCCCGCGGGGACAGGACGGTGGCTGTGCCACCTCCCCGGTTGAGTCCCTACTGTCCGTACATCCCGAACGCCAAGAAACTGAACAGGACGGTGACGCCGATCAAGGAGACGGTGGCCGGGGCGGTGAAGAGCTGCCGGTAATTGATGTGGAAATACCAAATGACCCCCAGCACCACCATGATGGCGGGGACCAGCAGGTTCCCTGCCCCCAGGGGGAGGCCGCTGCCGTCGGGGGCGGCGGTGCCGGCGTCGGGCAGGACGGCAGCAGCGCTGTGGGAGCGGTGGCAGTGGATGACGCAGTTGTCGGTGATGTGGAGCGAGCGCAGCGTCCGCCCCTGGTCCTGCAGCAGCTGCCCGCGATAGATGAACTTCATCTGGCTCTCCTGGCCCGGGAAATACTTGCTGCGGAAGAAGGGAGAAGGTCAGAGGGCTCAGGGGTGCACTTAAAGCGACCTGGGGGCTGGGGGGACACCTCTGCCCCCATCGTAAAACCGATGAGTGTCCTGCCTTGAGGGGGGGGGGGGGGACAGTAATGGCACTGCCACCACGCGCCGTCTCGTCTTTTAAACTTGGTATTTTAAAATCGGCACCTCCTTATTTTCGGAGGGATCCATCAGCAAAGCACGGGGGTAGTGGCGCTGCAAGAACAGATGAACCCCCCCCCTTATTCTCGGGCAGAACGGCGGGGAGGGGGCTGTTTGTACCGGGGGGGGGGGACACAAGAGCCATGGGGGGGTGTGTGGCAACCAGGCAGCGCTCCCTTGCTCCCCCCCTCTCCCTGGGGCCTTACCTCTTGATGCCCCCCACGGTGTCCTCGGGCCGGACCACGGCCACCTCCTCTGTGTCGTTGAGGAATTTGAGGCGGATCTTGATGAGGCCGGAGCAGAGGTCGCCCCCCCCGGCGCCGGGTGGCCCCCCCTGGCTGCCCGGGGCATGGGGCTCAGCGGCCGAGGTCCGTTTGGGCAAGCTCTGGATGTTCAGCAGCGGCTCGAGGCTGGGGTCGGGGGGGCTGCCGCCGTCCCCATGCTCCGCCGCCGGCCCTGATGTCGCCCCCCCTTCCTCTTCTGTTTTCTCCTCTGTGTTTTCAGCGACCCTGGGGGGCTCTGGGGCTTCGGCCGCCCCCGCCGGCCCCACGTACCGCTCCACGTGGCTGAGCCGGATGACGGCCGCGTCCCCTGCCGCGACGATTGTTCCCAAAAGCTGGTTGCTGCTGTCGGCGACGTAGGTGGACAACCATGCCAGGACCAGAGCCAGGACCAGCACCACGACACCGACCACCACTGTCACCTCATCCCCCAGCCCTCGGATGAAGGTAGCGGTGGGGGGCTCCATCTCCAGAGCCGGGATTCCCCCCCTCAGCCTGGCAGCTTTCCTTCTGCCTCAACTCCACCACAAAGGCCCTGCGCCGGGTGCGAACCGGCCGTGCAGCAGCAACGGCGACCCCCCCCAGGCTGCTTCGCGGTCACGTTGGGCCTTAAAATAAATCCCGCTACTGCTCCAACGGCACGAAGAGCTGGAGGGAAGGGAGATTTCTTTACTGCAGGCGCTTCCTTTTATTACCGAGGTATTAAACCTGCAAAAGCCGGGGGCAGGGTGACAGCCGTGGGGCAGCCCCCGTGCCGTGGGGAGCTCCGAGCGGGCTGAGGAGGCGGCAGCCCCTCAGCGAACACGGGATTGCTGTGAGGAGGCAGAACTTACGGCTCAGGAGTTAATTACCTCGTCCCCACTGGGAGGAAGGCGATGCTATCGCTTCCTACGCGCCAATTAGGAATACGGCACCTGTAATTACAACCTGAGCTGGAATCGGCCAGGGCAGGAGGGAGCCGTACGCTCAGCGGGGCTGCGCTTACCGTGCCGGGGCCGACGGAAGGTCCCGGTGGGCTCCCGAAGCCCCTCGGTGCCCAGGCAGGGTCACGCCATCCCCCAGCCTGGAAGGGAGCAGAGTGAGAGCCGTCAGTGGGGCCGGGACCCCCGTTAACGCCGGTCACAGCCTTCCCCATTCTTTCTGCAGCGGCCCCAGGCCCGGGGAAGGGACAAAGCCCCTCCCCGGGGCTGTGGGGACAGGAGAGCGCGGGGGGGGGGCGTCCCTGACAGGCCCCGGGGGGGGCGGTGTGTGTCTCGGTGGGGCCCAGGGAGTCCCTGACAGACCCGAAGGGTCCCTGACAGACCCGGGGTTGTCCCGGTGGTGCTCAGGGGGGCCTGGAGGGTCCCTGACAGGCCCGGGGGGGTTCCCGAACAGGCCCCGGGGGGCCTGGGGGTCCCTGACAGGCCTGGGGGGTCTCGGTGGGGCCCGGCGGGGTCCCGAACAGGCCCCGGGGTGGTCCCGGTGGTGCTCAGGGGGGGCCTGGTGGTCCTTGACAGCGCCGGGGGGTGCCGGTGGGGCCCGACGGGGTCCCTGACAGGCCCGGGATGGTCCCGGTGGTGCTCGGGGGGGGCTGGGGGTCCCGGACAGGCCCGAGGGGGTCTCGGTGGGGCCCGGCGGGGTCCCGGACAGGCCCGGGGTGGCCCCGGTGGTGCTCAGCGGGGGCCCGGTGGTCCCGGACAGGCCCCGGTGGAGCCCAGAAGGCGCCGGGGGGAGGCCCTGACAGCGCCGGGGGGTGCCGGTGAGGCCCGGGGGGGTCCTTGCCCGGCCTCCGGGGAGGGGAGCCCGGGAGGTCCCGGACAGCCCCGGGGGGGGGGGGGGTCCCGCTCGCACTCACCGCGTCCCCGCCGCCGCCCGCGCGCCGGAAGCGCCACGTCACAGCGCCGCCGCGAGCGAGAGGGGGGCGGGAGGAAAGAGGGGGGGGGGGGGGGGGGGGGGCGCGGAGAGGGCCGCCGGCGCGCACGGATTGCGTCACGGCGGCGCCGCGTCACGCCACGCCTACTGGGCGTGGCGTGACGCGGCGCGCGTTGATGGCGCAAGGGAGGGCGGGGCGCTCGGGCCACGCCTCCGGGCGGCTGAGAGGGGAAGTAGGCGCGGCTTCCGGCGGATGGGCGGGGCTTCCGGCGGATGGGCGGGGCTATGGCGTGGGGCGGGGCGTCGGGTGCCTCGTTTGTCCCTGCGGCCCCTCACCGCCCCCGGAGCCCGTCGCCTCCCCGGGGCCTGGCTGTCGCCTCCCCTGCGCAGGCCCTGTCCCCTGCCCGGCCCTGGCTGTCACCTCCCAGGGCCTGGCTGTCCCCTACAGGGTCTCCCTGTCGCCTCCTCCAGGGCTTGTCCCCTCCCAGGGCCTGGCTGTCCCCTCCCAGGGCCTGGCTGTCACCTCCTCCAGGGGCTGTCACCCCCCCAGGCCCTGACACTTCCCCTCTGGGGCCTGGCTGTCACCTCCTCCAGGGGCTGTCACCCCCTGGGCCCTGACACCTCTCCCCCAGGGCCTGGCTGTCACCTCCTCCAGGGCCTGCCACCCCCAGGACCTGGCTGTCACCCCCCCAGGCCCTGACACTTCCCCCTCTGGGGCCTGGCTGTCACCTCCTCCAGGGGCTGTCTCCCCCCAGGGCCTGGCTGTCACCTCCCTGACGCCATTCACACCCCCCCCCCTCTTCACAGGCTCTGTCCCCCCAGGGCCTGGCTGTCACCTCCCTGGGACCTGTCACCCCCTGTCTCTGTCCCCCCTGGTTGCGGTGGCCATTGCCCCATCCGGTCCCCGCAGGGAAGGAGACACCCTGAGAGCCACCCCTGCCATGTTCTTTATTCACACCAGGGGGACATGGGGACACGAGGGAAGAGTGGACATGGCGCCACCAAGCCCCCTCTTTGTCACCTCCAGAGGGGCACACACGGGGCTGCGCTCAGGAGATGAGCCCGGTGAGGGGCAGCTGGAGGTAGCGGCGCAGGGGGGGTGGCAGGGACAGCTTGGGGACAGCGGCGTGGCAGCGGGTGCCCAGGTGCCGCCGGATGGCGCAGCGGGCCAAGTGCTGCAGGCGCCGTGGTGTGCCCGCCATGCGTGCCGCCGAGGCGTAGAACTCCCGGTGCTCCTGGAAATGGGGAGGGGAGGGGGACATGGGGACAGAGGGGTGAGCGGCGTGCGGTGACATGGGAGGGGACACGCGTGCCATGGCACCCCCTTACCTCCCACAGCTCCGGTGGCACGGCCCCCACCCAGCTCTCGG
>JAGGDV010000054.1:0-15068 GCA_017639485.1 Pluvialis apricaria
GCACTGGAGGGCACTGGGAAGGCCAGGGAGGGCACTGGGAGGCACTGGGAACAACAGGGAGGGCACTGGGAGGTACTGGGAAGGCCAGGGAGGGCACTGGGAGGCACTGGCAACAACAGGGAGGGCACTGGGAGGTACTGGGAAGGCCAGGGAGGACACTGGGAGGCACTGGGAACAACAGGGAGGGCACTGGGAGGCACTGGGAACAACAGGGAGGGCACTGGGAGAGCACTGAGAAGGATAGGGAGGGCACTGGGAGGCACTGGGAGGGCCAGGGAGGGCACTGGGAGATCACTGGGAGGTACTGGAAAGGACAGGGAGGGCACTGGGAGGCACTTTAAGGACTGGGAGGCACTGGTAGGAACTGGGAAGGACAGGGAGGGCACTGGGAGAGCACTGGGAGGTGCTGGGAAGGACAGAAAAGGCACTGGGAGGCACTGGGAGAGCACTGGGAAGGCCAGGGAGGACACTGGGAGGCACTGGGAACAACAGGGAGGGCACTGGGAGAGCACTGGGAAGGCCAGGGAGGACACTGGGAGGCACTGGGAACAACAGGGAGGGCACTGGGAGAGCACTGGGAAGGCCAGGGAGGACACTGGGAGGCACTGGGAACAACAGGGAGGGCACTGGGAGGCACTGGGAACAACAGGGAGGGCACTGGGAGAGCACTGGGAGGTACTGGGAAGGACAGGGAGAGCACTGGGAGGCACTTTAAGGACTGGGAGGCACTGGTAGGAACTGGGAAGGACAGGGAGGGCACTGGGGGAGCACTGGGAGGTGCTGGGAAGGACAGAAACGGCACTGGGAGGCACTGGGAGAGCACTGGGAAGGACAGGGAGGGCACTGGGAGGCACTTTAAGGACTGGGAGGCACTGGTAGGAACTGGGAAGGACAGGGAGGGCACTGGGGGAGCACTGGGAGGTGCTGGGAAGGACAGAAACGGCACTGGGAGGCACTGGGAGAGCACTGGGAAGGACAGGGAGGGCATTGGGAGAGCACTGGGAGGTACTGGGAAGGACAGGAAGGGCACTGCAAGAGCACTGGGAGGCACGGGGAGGCACTGGGAAGGGCACTGGGAGGCACTGGGATGGGCTGGGAGGCACTGGGAAGCACTGGGAAGGCTCGCATAGGTGTGGGGATGAACTGGGAGGCCCTGGGATGAACTGGGAAGGACAGAAAGGGCACTGGGAGGTCCTGGAGGAGCTCAGGGGGGTGCACTGGGATACTCTGAGGTGTACTGGGATATACTGGGAGGCCTCAGGTGAGCAGGGCATTGCCCCAGGGATACTGGGACACAAACTGGGAGGCACTGGGGCAGACTGGGAGACACTGGGAAACACTGAGGCACTGAGGTTTACTGGCAAATGCTGGGAAGCACTGGGATATACTGGGACACTCTGGAAGGCAATGGGACATACTGGGTTGTACTGGGAGGCACTGGGACATGCTGGGAGGCACAAAGATGCAATGGGAGGCACTGGGAGGCACTGGGTGGAACTGGGAGGACCCAGGAGGAACTGAGTGGCACTGGGAAGCCCCAGAAGGTACTGGGTCAGACTGGAAAGCACTAGGAGGTACTGGGGTGTACTGGGAGGGACTGGGAGGCCCCGTGAGGCCTGAGAAGGTACTAGGAAGTACTGGGAAGTCCTCAGAGGAACTGGGAGGTATTGGGATGCCCCAGGAGCTACTGGGAGGCACTGGGGAGCCCCAGGAGCCACTGGGAGGCACTGGGGAGCCCCAAGAGGGACTGGGAGGTACTGGGAAACACTAGGATGACCCAGGCCACACTGGAAACGCACTGGGAAGCTCCAGAGGCCACTGGGAGGCACTGGGAGGCACTAAGAGGTCCTGGGAGGCACTGGGAAGGCACTGGAATGTCCCGGGAGATACTGGGATGCTTTGCGAGGTACTGGGAAGCACTGGGAGGAGCTAGGATGTCCCAGGAGACACGGAGAGGTGCTGGGATACCCTGGGAGGTACTGGGAGGCAGTGGGATGGTACTGGGAGGCACTGGGATGCCCCGGGAGACACTGGGAAGGCACTGGGAAGCACTGGGATGCCCCAGGAGACACTGGGAAGCACTGGGAAGGCCCCACGAGGCACTGGGAAGACATTAGGATGGCCCAGGAGGCACTGGGAAGCACTGGGAAGGCCCTGAGAAGGCCCTGGGAAGGCACTGGGAAGCACTGGGATGCCCCGGGAGACACTGGGATGCCCCGCAAGGCACTGGGAAGGCATTAGGATGGCCCAAGAGGCACTGGGAAGCACTGGGATGCCCCAGGAGGCACTGGGAAAGTACTGGGAAGGCGATGGAAAGAGACTGGAGAGGCACTGGGAAGGCATTAGGATGTCCCATGAGGCACTGGGAGACACTGGGATGCCCCAGGAGGCACTGGGATGCCCTGTGAGGTACTGGGAAGACATTAGGATGCCCCAGGAGGCACTGGGAGACACTGGGATGCCCCAGGAGGCACTGGGAAGCACTGGGATGCCCTGCGAGGCACTGGGATGCCTTGGGAGGTACTGGGAAGGCATTGAGAAGGTACTGGGAAGGCCCTGGGATGCCCCAGGAGGCACTGGGAAGCACTGGGAGACAGTGGGATGCCCCAGGAGGCACTGGGAAGGCATTAGAATAGCCCAGGAGGCACTGGGAAGCACTGGGATGCCCTGCGAGGCACTGGGAATGTACTGGGAAGGTGCTGGAAAGAGACTGGGGAGGCACTGGGAAGGCACTGGGAGGCACTGGGAAGGCCCTGGGATGCCCCAGGAGGTGCTGGGAAGGCATTAGGATGTCCCAGGAGGCACTGGGAAGCACTGGGATGCCCCAGGAGGCACTGGGAAGCACTGGAAAGGCCCCGGGAAGGCCCCGGGAAGGCAGTGGGAAGGCACTGGGAGGCACTGGGAAGGCACTGGGATGCCCCAGGAGACACTGGGATGCTCCGCGAGGTACTGGGAAGGCATTAAGATAGCCCAGGAGGCACTGGGAAGCCCTGGGATGCCCCGGGAAGGCCCTGGGAAGGCCCTGGGAAGGCACTGGGAAGGCACTGGGATGCCCCAGGAGACACTGGGATGCTCCGCGAGGTACTGGAAAGGCATTAAGGTAGCCCAGGAGGCACTGGGAAGCACTGGGATTCCCCAGGAGGCACTGGGAAGGCATTAGGATGGCCTAGGAGGCACTGGGAAGCACTGGGATGCCCTAGGAGGCACTGCGAAGGCACTGGGAGGCACTGGGAAGGCACTGGAAAGGCACTGGGATGCCTCAGGAGGCACTGGGAAGGCACTGGGATGCCCCAGGAGACACTGGGATGCTCTGCAAGATACTGGGAAGGCATTAAGATAGCCCAGGAGGCACTGGGAAGCCCTGGGATGCCCCGGGAAGCCCTGGGAAGGCCCTGGAAAGGCACTGGGAAGGCACTGGGATGCCCCAGGAGACACTGGGATGCTCCGCGAGGTACTGGGAAGGCATTAGGATGTCCCAGGAGGCACTGGGAAGCACTGGGATGCCCCGGGAAGGCCCTGGGAAAGCCCTGGGAAGGCACTGGGAAGGCACTGGGAGGCACTGGGAAGGCACTGGGATGCCCCAGGAGACACTGGGATGCTCTGCAAGGTACTGGGAAGGCATTAAGATAACCCAGGAGGCACTGGGAAGCACTGGGATTCTCCAGGTGGCACTGGGAAGGCATTAGGGTGGCCTAGGAGGCACTGGGAAGCACTGGGATGCCCCAGGAGGCACTGGGAAGGCACTGGGATGCCCCGGGAGACACTGGGATGCTCCGCGAGGTACTGGGAAGGCATTAAGATAGCCCAGGAGGCACTGGGAAGCACTGGGATGCCCCGGGAAGCCCTGGGATGCCCCGGGAAGGCCCTGGGAAGGCCCTGGGAAGGCACTGGGAAGGCACTGGGAGGCACTGGGAAGGCACTGGGTTGCCACCCGCGCCGCCCCGGGCCGGGGTGTGGCGGGAGGGTGAGACCGCCCCGACCGGCCCCGCTCCCTCCCGGGGTGGCCCCAGCCCAGGCGGGGCCCCGCTGGGGATTTAAGGAGCTGAACCCGGAGCTCGGCCACCCTCCTCTTCCTCCCGCCGCCATGGAGCGCCTCCTGCCCCTGCTGCTCCTGGCCGCCGGTGAGGGCACTGGGAGGCACTGGGAGGGCGCTGGGAGGGCGCTAGGGGGCACTGGGAGGCGCTGGGGGGCGCTGGGAGGGCACTGGGGGGCACTGGGAGGCAGTGGGAGGGCACTGGGAGGACACTGGGGGGTACTGAGAGGCACTGGGAGGGCGCTAGGTGGCACTGGAGGGTGCTGGGAGGCACTGGAGGGCACTGGGAGACACTGGGGGGGCACTGGGAGGCACTGTGAGGACACGGGAAGGTACTGGGGGGCACTGACAGGGCACTGGAGGGCACTGGGACACACTGGGAGGACACTAGGAGGACACTGGGGGGTGCTGGGAGGCACTGGGAGGGCGCTGGGACTGTGCTGGGAGGCACTGGGGGTTACTGGGAGGTACTGGGAGGGCACTGGGAGGCACTGGGAGGGCGCTGGGAGGCACTGTGAGGACACGGGAGGGTACTTGGGGGCACTGGGAGGGCACTGGGGGGCACTGGGACACGCTGGGAGGACACTAGGAGGACACTGGGGGGTGCTGGGAGGCACTGGGAGGGCGCTAGGGGGCACTGGGGGGTGCTGGGAGGCACTGGAGGGCACTGGAAGGGCGCTGGGAGGGTGCTGGGAGGCACTGTGAGGACACGGGAGGGTACTGGGGGGCACTGAGAGGGCACTGGGGGGCACTGGGACGCACTGGGAGGACACTAGGAGGACACTGGGGGGTACTGGGAGGCACTGGGAGGGCGCTAGGTGGCACTGGAGGGTGCTGGGAGACACTGGGAGGGCACTGGGAGGCATTGGGAGGGCGCTGGGAGGCACTGTGAGGACACGGGAAGGTACTGGGGGGCACTGAGAGGGCACTGGAGGGCACTGGGAGGACACTAGGAGGACACTGGGGGGTGCTGGGAGGCACTGGAGGGTACTGGGGGGCACTGGGAGGGTGCTGAGAGGCACTGTGAGGACATGGGAGGGCACTGGGGGAGCGCTGAGAGGCACTGGGAGGACACAGGGAGGCATTGGGAGCGTGCTAGGGGGCACTGGGGGTGCTGGGAGGCACTGGGGGGCACTGGGAGGGCACTGGGAGGACGCAGGAGGGCACTGGGGGGTACTGGGAGGCACTGGGAGGGCACTTGTAGGGCGCGGGGGGGTGCTGAAGGGCTCTGGAGGGCACTGGGGAGTGCTGGGAGGCACTGGGAGGACACTGGGAGGCACTGGGGGGTGCTGGGAGGGCTCTAGAGGTCACTGGGGGGCACTGGGAGACATTGGGAAGGTGCTGGGAGGCACTGGGAGGGCACTGAGAGGTATTGGAGGGCACTGAGAGGGCACTGGGAGGGCAGTGAGGGGGTACTGGGAGGCACTGGGGAGGCACTGGGAGGCATTGAGAGGGCCCTGGGGGCACTGGGAGAACGGGGGGCACTGGGTTGACACTGGGGGGCGCTAGGGGGCACTGGGAGGGCGCTGGGAGGCACTGGGGGGCACTGGGAGGGCACTGGGAGGGTGCTGGGAGGCACTGAGAGGGCACTGGGGGCACTGGGAGAACAGCAGGGGGCACTGGGAGGATGCTGGGAGGTGCTAAGGGGCACTGGGGGGGCGCTGGGGGGAGCTTGGAGGCACTGGGAGCGTGCTGGGGGGCACTGGGAGGGCACTGGGATCACACTGGAAAGCACCAGAAAGTGCTGGGGAGCGCTGGGGGGTGCTGGGAGGGCACTGGGGGGCACTGGCAGGGTGTTGGGGGGTACTGGGAGAGCGCTGGGGAGCGCTACGGGGAACTGTGAGGTGCTGGGGGCACTGGGGGACACTGGGAGTGGAGTGAGGGCCACTGGGAGGGAACTGGGGAACTGGTGTGGGGGATGAGAGAGAGTGGAAAGTACTGGGAGGACACTGGGAGGCCCCAGGAGGCACTGGGAGGGCAGTGGGGAGTACTGGGAAGGAGCCGGAGGTAAACTGGGGACACTGGGAGGCAGTGGGAGCATACTGGTGTGAGTGGGAGGGAAAGAGGAAGCACTGGGAGGCAAGAGATGGCATGGAACCAGTACTGGGAGGGAGCTGTGGGTGGACTGGGGGAACTGGGAGACAGTGGGAGTGTACTGGTGTGGGTAAGAGAGAAAGAGAAGGTACTGGGGAAGGCTACAGGGGGCACTGGGAGGCACTGGGAGCACTGGAGGGGTGTAGAAGGGAATGAGGAGGATGCAGGAGGGTAATGGAGGGCACTGGGAGGGTACTGGGAGGGAGCTGGAGGTGAACTGGGGTCACTGGGAGCACACTGGTAGCACGTGGGAAGGAATGGGGAGGCACTGAGGGGTACTGGGAGGGAGCTGGAGGTGAACTGGGGGCACTGGGAGCACGCTGGTGGCACGTGGGAAGGAATGGGGAAGCACTGGGAGACACTGAGGGTTACTGGGAGGGAACTGGAGGGTGCTGAGAGTGTACCGGTAGGGACCTGGGGCCACTGGGAGGTGCTGGGAGGGAACTGGAGTCTACTGGGAAGACGTGCCAGGCAGCGGGAGGAAATTGTCTGATACTGGGAGGCACTGGGGGCCACGGAGGGGGAATGAGGCGGTGTTGGGAAAGAACTGGGAGGCCCTGGGAGGGCACTGGGAGGCAGTGGGTGGGAAGCGGTAGGTCACTGGGGACACTGGGAGGAAGAGGGAGAACTGGGAGGACACATGTGCGACATGGGGAGGTGCTCAGTGGCCCAGGAGAACCCCTGAGAGGGAACTGGGAGGGAACTGGGAGACACTGGGAGGGCACTGGTAGGCAGTGGGTGGGAAGGTGTAGGTCACTGGGGACACTGGGAAGGAGAGGAAGAACTATGAGGATACGGGGGTGACACGGGGAGGTGTTGGTTGGCCCAGGAGAACCCCTAGAAGTGAACTGGGAGTGAACTGGGAGTGAACTGGGAGGGCACTGGGAGGCACAGGAAGGCAGTGGGAGGCAGTGGGAGGCAGCGGGTGGGAAGCGGTAGGTCACTGGGGACACTGGGAGAGAGAGGGAGAACTGGGAGGACACAGGAGTGACACGGTGAGGCACTTGGTGGCCCAGGAGAACCTCTAGGAGGGAACTGGGAGGGAACTGGGAGGGAACTGGGAGGCACTGGGAGGGCACTGGGAGGCAGTGAGTGGGAAGCGGTAGGTCACTGGGGACACCAGGAGAGAGAGGGAGAACTGGGAGGACACGGCGGGTGACATGGGGATGTACTGTGTGGCCCAGGAGAACCCCTAGAAGTGAACTGGGAGTGAACTGGGAGGGCACTGGTGGGCACTAGTAGGCACTGGAAAGCACTGGGAGACACTGGGATACAGTGGGTGGGAAGCGGTAGATCACTGGGGGCACTGGGAGAGAGAGGGAGAACTGGGAGGACACGGGGGTGACACGGGGACATGCTGGGTGGCCCAGGAGAACCTCTAGGAGGTAACTGGGAGAGAACTGGGAGGGAACTGGGAGGCACTGGGAGGCACTGGGAGACAGTGTGTGAGAAGCGGTAGGTCACTGGGGGCACTGGGAGAGAGAAGGAGAACTGGGAGGACACGGGGATGACACGGGGATGTACTGTGTGGCCCAGGAGAACCCCTAGAAGTGAACTGGGAGTGAACTGGGAGGGCACTGGTGGGCACTAGTAGGCACTGGAAAGCACTGGGAGACACTGGGATACAGTGGGTGGGAAGCGGTAGATCACTGGGGGCACTGGGAGAGAGAGGGAGAACTGGGAGGACACGGGGGTGACACGGGGACATGCTGGGTGGCCCAGGAGAGCCTCTAGGAGGTAACCGGGAGAGAACTGGGAGGCAACTGGGAGGCAGTGGAAAGCACTGGGAGGCAGTGGGTGAGAAGCGGTAGGTCACTGGGGGCACTGGGAGGGAGAGGGAGAACTGAGAGGACACAGGGGTGACACGGTGAGGCGCTTGGTGGCCCATGAGAACCTCTGGGAGGAAACTGGGAGGCACTGGGAGGAAACTGGTAGGCACTGGAAAGCACTGGGAGGCACTGGGAGACATTGTGTGCGAAGCAGTAGGTCACTGGGGACACCGGAAGAGAGAGGGAGAACTGGGAGGACACGGGGGTGACACGGGGACGTGCTGGGTGGCCCAGGAGAACACCTAGAAGCGAACTGGGAGTGAACTGGGAGGGAACTGGGAGGTAGTGGGGGGCACTGGGAGGCACTGGTAGGCAGTGGGTGGGAAGCGGTAGGTCACTGGGGACACCGGGAGAGAGAGGGAGAACTGGGAGGACACGGGGGGTGACACGGGGACGCGCTTGGTGGCTCAGGAGAACCTCTGGGAAGTAACTGGGAGAGAACTGGGAGGGAAGTGGGAGTGAACTGGGAGGGAACTGGGAAGCAACTGGGAGGGCCGGGCCGATGCAGAGCCCCAGTTTCTTCTCCCCCAGCGGCTGTGGGGGACGAGAACCGCATCGTGGGGGGGGCGGAGCTGCCAGAAGCAGCGCCACCCCTACCAGGTTGTCCTCCTGGGACCTCAGAAGAACATCCACTGCGGTGGGGTCCTCATCGGCCAATCCTGGGTCTTGACCGCCGCCCACTGTGACACCAAGAGGTGAGGTGACACCGGTGGGGTTGGGGACAGGACCATGGGGTGGGGTGGGGTGTCCCCTCCGTCTGTCTTTGACAACGGGCTACTGGGAGAAGGTGTGGAGATGATCGGCCACCAAGAGCTGGAGGTGGCTTCTGGTCATAGGAGAACCTGGTTGGGCTTCATCTCCACCTGGGTGGAGAACCTCCATGGTAGAGGTGGTCATTGTGGGGTCAGGTCCTCCTCCTCCTCCGCCCCACAGCCTTCTGGGATGCCGTTTCTTCCCATCAAGCCTGAAGCCCATCAACCAGTTTGGAACTGGGTGGCTAACGACTGGGAAGAGAGGAGGTCACCTTTATGGTCCAGCACGACCAGCCAGTTGGCTTCCCACCACCACCATCCCATTGGCTTCCCAGTATGACCGTCCCATTGGGTTGACCACCACAACCATCCACTTGGGCTCCCAGAATGACCATCGAACTGGGTTGGCCACCACAACCATCTAGGTGGGCTCCCAGAATGACCACCTAACTGGGTTGGCCACCACAACCCTCCAGTTGGGCTCCCAGAACGACCATTGAACTGGGTTGGCCACCACAACCCTCCAGTTGGGCTCCCAGAATGACCATCGAACTGGGTTGGCCACCACAACCATCTAGGTGGGCTCCCAGAATGACCATCGAACTGGGTTGGCCACCACAACCATCTAGGTGGGCTCCCAGAATGACCACCTAACTGGGCTGGCCACCACAACCCTCCAGTTGGGCTCCCAGAACGACCATTGAACTGGGTTGGCCACCACAACCCTCCAGTTGGGCTCCCAGAATGACCATCAAACTGGGTTGGCCACCACAACCCTCCAGTTGGGCTCCCAGAATGACCATCGAACTGGGTTGGCCACCACAACCACCCACTTGGGCTCCCAGAATGACCACCTAACTGGGTTGGCCACCACAACCCTCCAGTTGGGCTCCCAGAATGACCACCTAACTGGGTTGGCCAAACCAGTTGGAGGAGCCTGTGGCACTGGTGTGACTGACCTGGGCAGGGGAGGACCACCAGAGGGGGCTGAAGCCATCTCCTCGAGGTAGAAACATGGACATATGTCCACCTCGCGATGGTTTTGGTGGTCCCAGCTTCTCCTGGCCAAGTGGTGACCCCACCCCAACCTGGGGGTCATGACCTGCCAGAAAGACACCCCCTCCCCCCCCAAAAAAATGGGGTGGAAAACCCCTGATTGGACGGTTGAGTTGGGCATGGCGGGGACCTGGAGAGCAACCAGGACATCCCCTTCTCCAACTTGGAGCCGGGTCTTCTCCTTCAACTTAACCTTTGGCCAAGGGAGGACTTTCCAGCTGACCTTCCCTGGGTGCCTTTCACCTCCCGACGTGGTGGAAGACCCTTTTTGCCCTACTTCCCTCAAGCTCCTCCCCATCACCACCACCACCATCACCACCACCACCATCACCACCACCACCACCACCATCACCACCACCACCACCACGTGGACCTTCTCTGGCCACGTCCACCAGAGAACCTCACCGTGCTTCTCCCCATCCCCTCGTTCTCCAGTTCCATTCCCATCCGGATGGGTGACCACAGCTTGAAGACCAAAGAAGGGACGGAGCAGTGCATCAACTCGGCCAAGGCCTTCATCCACCCCAACTATGACCCCACCAGCCATGACAGTGACATCATGCTCCTGAAGCTCCAGAAGCCCGTCCGCTTCACCGACCACGTCTACCCGGTGGCCCTCCCCAAGCGTTGTCCTCAACCCAACAGCGAGTGCATCGTGTCGGGTTGGGGCAGCACCAGCAGCCCTGAAGGTAAGGTGGAAACGTCTTCTTGGGAGCGGGTGAGGGGCTCCTCGAGGGACCTGGGGACATTGCAGCGTCTTGGGGACATCTCAGCGTCTTGGGGACATCTCAGCATCTTGGGGACATCTCAGCATCTTGTGATATCTCAGTGTCTTGGGGACATCTCAGCATCTCGGGGACATCTCAGTGTCTTGGGGATCTCTCAGTGTCTGGGGACATCTCAGGGTCTTGGGGACATCTCACTGTCTTGGGGAACTCAGCATCTTGAAGACATCTCAGCATCTTGTGATATCTCAGTGTCTTGGGGACATCTCAGCGTCTCGAGGACATCTCAGTGTCTTGGGGATATCTCACTGTCTTGGGGATCTCTCAGGGTCTTGGGGACATCTCAGCATCTTGGGGATATCTCAGGGCCTTGGGGACATCTCAGTGTCTGTGATATCTCAGCGTCTTGGGGACATCTCAGCATCTTGGGGACATCTCAGCATCTTGTGATATCTCAGGGTCTTGGGGACATCTCAGGGCCTTGAGGATCTCTCAGCATCTGGGGGACATCTCAGCGTCTTGGGGATATCTCAAGGTCTTGGGGACATCTCAGCATCTTGGGGACATCTCAGCATCTTGGGGATCTCAGCATCTGTGATATCTCAGTGTCTTGGGGACATCTCAGGGTCTTGGGGACATCTCAGCATCTTGGGACATCTCTCAGCATCTTGGGGACGTCTCAGCATCTTGGGGACATCTCAGTGTCTTGGGAATGTCTTGGCGTCTTGGGGACATCTCAGAGCCTTGGGGACGTCTCAGCATCTTGGGGACATCTCAGTGTCTTGGGAATGTCTTGGCGTCTTGGGGACATCTCAGCGTCTTGGGGACATCTCAGAATCTTGAGGTCTCTCAGCATCTTGGGGACATCTCAGGGTCTTGGGGACATCTCAGCATCTTGGGGATATCTCATTGTCTTGGGGATATCTAAGCATCTTGAGGACATCTCAGCGTCTTGGGGACATCTCAATGTCTTGGGGACATGTCAGCATCTCAGGGATTTCTCAGCATCTTGAGGACATCTCAGCATCATCTTGAGGACATCTTCAACCCTCATCTTGAGGCCATCTTCAACCCTCATCTTGAGGCCACCTTCCATGGGTGGCGTCGTCCCCACCCGCCGCACCCTTGGAGGGAGAGGGTCCCACTGTTCTTGGGACACTCCCCCCGGCCTGGAGGTGCGTGCCAGGTCCCCCGATGATGTCCCCGCTTGTCCCCAGGGTACTTCCCCGACGTCCTCCAGTGCGGCGTGGTCTACACCATGACCAACGAGGAGTGCGGCAAACTCTACCCCAAAGGCATCACCAAGAACATGCTCTGCGCCGGCGTCGCCTCGGGGGGCACCGACTCCTGCCAGGTACGTTTGGGGGAGGGGGGAGGGGGGGGAGGGGCTGCCCCACCCCCACCCTCCCCATGGGGCGGGGTCCGGGTGGCTCCACCCACCCCCCCCTTGAGGAGACACCTGGGTGGGGGCACCCCCCTCGCTTGACCTTGAGGAACCCCAACACGGTGGTGTGTTGGCCGTGGGGACATGGGGGGCTGTAGGGACCCCTCTGAGCACCACGGGGATCCCCGGGTGCTATAGGGGTCCCCCTGGGTGCCATAGGGACACTGGGAGCTATAGGGGACCATGTTGTTTCCATAGGGGCGCTGGGTGCTATAGGGACCCCTGGGTGCCATAGGGACGCTGGGAGCTATAGGGGCCCTCTGGGTTCCATAGGGATGCTGGGTGCTATAGGGGACCCCTGGGTGCCATAGGGACGCTGGGAGCTATAGGGGTCCCCCTGGGTGCCATAGGGACACTGGGTGCTATAGGAACCACCTGGGTTCCATAGGGACACTGGGTGCTATAGGGGACCACGTTGGTTCCATAGGGGCGCAGGGTGCTATAGGGGACCCCTGGGTGCCACAGGGACACTGGGAGCTATAGGGGACCACATTGGTTCCATAGGGGCACTGGGTGCTATAGGGGTCCCTCTGGGTGCCAGAGGGACACTGGGAGCTATAGGGGACCATGTTGGTTCCATAGGGGCACTGGGTGCTATAGGGTTCCCCCTGGGTGCCATAGGGACACCGGGTGCCATAGGGGTCCCCCTGGGTGCCATAGGGACACTGGGAGCTATAGGGGACCATGTTGGTTCCATAGGGGCGCTGGGTGCTATAGGGGTCCCCCGGGTGCCATAGGGACACTGGGAGCTATAGGGGACCACGTTGGTTCCATAGGGACACCGGGTGCTATAGGGGACCCCTGGGTGCCATAGGGACACTGGGAGCTATAGGGGACCATGTTGGTTCCATAGGGGCGCTGGGTGCTATAGGGGACCCCTGGGTGCCATAGGGACACTGGGAGCTATAGGGGACCATGTTGGTTCCATAGGGGCGCTGGGTGCTGTAGGGGACCCTTGGGTGCCATAGGGACACTGGGTGCTATAGGAACCACCTGGGTTCCATAGGGATGCTGGGTGCTATAGGGGACCCTCCGGGTGCCATAGGGACACTGGGTGCTATAGGGGCCCTCTGGGTTCCATAGGTACACTGGCTGCTATAGGGGGTCCCTCACCAAGCCCCGTGCACACCCCTGGGTGCTATAGGACCCCCCTAAGCATCATACGGTACCCTGGGTTCTATAGGGGTATAGACCCCCAGGCACTGTACAGCTTGCTGGGCGCTATAGGGTTCACTAGGCATTATATGGACTCCCGCATGCTATAGGTGTTATAGGGAGGCCTGGGTGCTATGGGGACCCCTGGGCACTATAGGAACACCCTGGGTGCTACAGGCACCCCTAATTGCTATAGGGATCCTCTGGTTGCTATAGGGACCTCCAAGTGCTATAGGAACACCCTGGGTGCTATAGGTACCCCTAATTACTATAGGGATCCTCTGGGTGCTATAGGGACCCCCAAGCCCTATAGGAACACTCTGGGTGCTATAGGGACTCCCAGGCAATGTACAGTCTCCTGGGTGCTATAGGGACCCCTAGAGAATATGGGGACCTCCTGGGTGCTATAGGACCCCCAGGGTGTTAGAGGAAGGCCTGGGTGCTATAGGGACCCCACAGCACTATAGGGACCTCCTCAGACCTATAGGGGCCTCAGGTCCAACACCCTGTAGGACATGGGGTCTCCATGCCTTGACCCTATAGGAAGGACATGATGGTCCCCATGCCCTGACCCTATAGATCATGGTGGTCTCCATGCCTTGACCCATTAGGACACGGTGGTCTCCATCTCTTGACCCCACAGGACGTGGTGGTCTCCATGCCATGACCCCATAGATCATGGTGGTCTCCATGCCTTCACCCCATAGATCATAGTGGTCTCCATCTCTTGACCCCATAGACCATGGTGGTCTCTATGCCCTGACCCCATAGACCATGGTGGTCTCCATGCCCTGACCCCATAGACCATGGTGGTCTCTATGCCCTGACCCCATAGACCATGGTGGTCTCCATGCCCTGACCCCATAGACCATGGTGGTCTCCATCTCTTGACCCCATAGACCATGGTGGTCTCCATGCCCTGACCCCATAGACCATGGTGGTCTCTATGCCCTGACCCCATAGACCATGGTGGTCTCCATGCCCTGACCCCATAGACCATGGTGGTCTCCATCTCTTGACCCCACAGGACATGGTGGTCTCCATGCCCTGACCCCATAGACCATGGTGGTCTCCATGCCTTGACCCTATAGATCATGGTGGTCTCCATCTTTTGACCCCGCAGGGCATGGTGGTCTCCATGCCCTGACCCCATAGATCATGGTGGTCTCCATGCCTTGACCCTATAGATCATGGTGGTCTCCATGCCCTGCCCTACATGACATGGTGGTCTCCATGCCCTGACCCCATAGACCATGGTGGTCTCCATCTCTTGACCCCACAGGGCATGGTGGTCTCCATGCCCTGAACCCATAGACCATGGTGGTCTCCATCTCTTGACCACATAGGCCATGGTGGTCTCCATGCCCTGAACCCATAGACCATGGTGGTCTCCATCTCTTGACCCCATAGACCATGGTGGTCTCCATGCCTTCACCCCATAGGCCACGGTGGTCATGGTGGAACCACAAGGCCCGAGAGGTCGCCACGGGGTGGAAGCTGGGGTGGGATAGTTGGAGGACCCAACCCCTGGCGTCCATCTCATGGGGGTTCTTCTCTCCACCAGGGTGACTCGGGAGGTCCCTTGGTGTGTCGGGAGGAGCTCCAGGGCATCGTCTCGTGGGGGATGCAGGTCTGCGGGACACGGGGCAAACCGGGCGTCTACACCCGCGTCTGCCAGTTCACCCCCTGGATCCACGACACCATGAGGAGGAACAGCCACATCTGAGCCACCAACCCCCCAAAAAGAAGAGCCACCACCACCCCACCCCCAATGTCCCCACTCCCCCCCCCCCCCCCAAAAAAAACACCCACCAACCACCGGGGGTCGTCTTCTCCCTTCTCCAGGGAGGAGCTCCTGGAATAAAGCCCTGTGAAACGTGGCTACCTTCCGCCATCCCGTGGCTCCACGGTGGCCACCGAGGCCGTGGGGCTGGAGGGAGGTGTGGGAGGATGGTGGTCACCATGAGCACGGCGAGGACA
>JAGGDV010000055.1:0-14898 GCA_017639485.1 Pluvialis apricaria
ACCTAAGAACACTCATATGCTTGGTAAGCACAATGATCCAAGACACACAATTATGTCTTCAGGTATGTTTTAAGCCTGTTGTTGAGAGGTAGACGGTTCTGATTTCAAAATCCTAGATCCAACCTTCAAAATGGTGATTATTTATGTTACTGTATTACAAAATAATTGATTTTGAAACTTTTTGGTTTGATTACAAGATTAAAAGGCTGGTTACAGCTGAAATGATCTCTTTAGCTCATCAGAGAATTACGCAATCATTCAATCGGGGACAGAAGGAACAACCAGAGGGTTGAGGGAGGAGCAGGAAGAAACAGTGATAACTTTTTTCTCTCAATTACACCCTTCCCAAAGACTTATGAGTTATGCAAACTGAACAAAATACATCTCAGTAAATATATTTCAAATCTTCTCCTATGTACGACAATACAGCTCCTGCTCAAGGAGTAATACTATGTTTGCCACGCACAGGGTTTCAAATGAAGCTATGAAGATTTAAAAACGATATGCTGAGCACATGTTCATCGTGCAAAACACCAGTATGGGACCAGGCAGCCTCACTGTATCTGCGAGAAGCACACACACAGCCGTACCTAAACAAGCCTTCTTACCCATATCTCCAGCTATGAGCTCCCTGTCACTCCTCTCCTCAGGGAATGGCTTTCAACAACCAATCGCGTGCGTGCAATACAGAGGTCTCGATAAACACCCCCTCGCAGCCCGCTCCCGTTGCAAAGCCCGGCCGCCGCCTGAGAGGAAACCGCCCCCGGCCCCGCTCCCACCGCCCCCACCCAGACTACACTTCCCGTCGAGCCTTTCGCCGCCGCCGCCGCAGCGCGCGCTCTCCCAGAAGGCCGCGCGGCGCCGCGCACTGCCATTGGTCGGGTTTGAAAAGCAGCCGCGGCGGTGCCGGTTGCGCGGCGTCGGTTGCGCGGGGTGCTGAGGGAGGCGACGCGGCTTTAACCCGGCGGGGCTCGGCGGCTGTGCCTGCTCAGCGCCGCTGCCCAGCGCCGCCTAGGCTCTCGGGAACGCCGGTGGGGGGCTGCGAGGCTGCTGGGCTTTCGGTTGAGGAGGGAAGGAGGCGGCGGTGGCGGCCCGGGGGGTCGCGGGGCTGGGAAGCCTTCGTGGCGGGCGGTGTTGAGGCCTCTTCCCCCTGCTGCCATCGTGGTTACTGGCCTTACGGCGGGTGAAAAGTCACGGGTGGGTGGGTGTGTGGGTGTGAAAGCTTCTCGGTGCTGCTGTGGGGCGTGCAAGCCGCGAGTAACGCCCGGCCCTGGGCCGTGATGCTGCCGAAGCCGTGCGGCTCTGTCCCATAGGAACGGGGAAATAAGGTAAAGCCTTGAAGTGAAAGGTTGATGGTTGCAGAGGGAAGACCTTCCTCTTAAAGCATCGGCCCTTACACTGAAATTTTTTATGTTTTACGTAAACTGCCAGGCTTATTGTGTGGTTTGGAGCCTTTTCTACCCTTGCTTGTGCTGCCAGAGCTACGGACGGTGTGGGTACCGGCCACGCTTTGCTGTGTGTGCCACTCTGGATCCCCTTCTCTTAGGGTGTCTGCAGCTCTGAACCCTGTTGTCACGGTAAGCAGAGTTACAAGTATATATTCCAGTATACAAGTACCTTTTGATGGCTGCAGCCAGGCAATGTACCTGTTTACACCAGAATATCTAAGGAAATTAGATATTGTGTGACACCATGTGTAGACAGGTGGACAGTCTGTATCTTGGGTTTTGCATGAAGTCAGTGGTTGAACCTTACTGGTCTGAGTGCTCAGCTTACAAGAATAACTTCTGTTCCAGCTTTGCATACCTGGCTTAATGTTTGGGTTTTGTCTCTTCCATAAAAAGGCTGTGCCTCTTCATTATGTAATGAGAGCATAATCTTGACAAAGCATACTTTAAAATAAGCTTATGTTTGAAGCGAGTAAAATGTCAGTTATCTAACAACTATGTTTCCTGTCAAGGCCTGAGAAGAGATTTGCGGCGTGACTTTGTGTAGCTGATGAATAAGACTTCTAGATCGTGACCGCACAGGTATGTTTCTTTCCAGTAGTAGCTTATTCACAGGTCAGCGTTTGTTTAAGCTGTGATACTTCAGGCCAAGTTTTTCCTGGTTTTTATACAGTTGCCTGACAAAAATAAAAACTGCAGGTTAGAAGAAACAAAGTTAACATTGCTGCCTAGTTTATATATAGCTTTACCTCATTTGCAGCTTGGTGGCATTTGTCTAGCTTCATGCAGTTCTGTGTCTGCCTTTTACAGGCTAGACAGGAAGACTGAGCTGTGAAGTGTTTTGACAGTGAAGTGCAGGCGTGTTTCAGGTTTTATACTGGGGGAACAGAAACGTTACGGCTGCTTAATAAGAACACTCTTCCTGAGCAAAGGGCTTTGAGCCAGCCCTGGTCTGTCCATTATTTTAATGAATGCTGTGTGCTCTTCATTAGTACTTAGAGAGACAATGTATATGCATTGCTGTAGCCTAGACACTGGAATGTAGTATTAGAAGACCTTGAATCATTGTGTCCAAAGCTTCAAAACTGTAGGAGGCCATGTGGTAGGTGTCTAATTACTAGAATGGTTGCTGCTGTAGTCGATGAGTAATTGCCCAATGAGTTATTTTAAACTTAACCCGTAACAAAAACTGCCAAGTCACATCTGTAATATCATAGGAAAAAGCAGTAGGAAAGTGCAGAAAAAATATACTACTACTTTAGAATAAAATGCACTTTTTAAAGGTTATCAACACTGAATCAATTTACTTTCACTTTCTATAGCAAATTTTCACTGCCCAGATTCTGAGATGCATAAAAATCATTAAATATGGATTAATAAATGAATTGCTGATGTGCAAAATGACTGAAAAGCAATACTTTAACTTGTATTTTGGTAGGAGGTCTTCTAATTTTTTAGTGTCCCCTTAACAGCTAAAATGATCCGTTAGTCTTTGGAATGTTTCTGAACTCTGTCTTGTCTTAAGCTACATTGTGTTATCTTTACAATACTGATTATTTATCAGGTTCTGCAGAGATTAACCATGAAGTTTGGGTGGCTCTTGCAATGAGCTTTTATTCTAAGTGAACACTATAATGGGATGATGGAGAAGTAGCTGTGGAACAATGTTTGGTTTTGGTTTTGTAGTTTTTTATAATTTATACCTTCCCTGTCAGATATGGGGTTTTTTTTTAGCAGTGTTGTGGTATATGTGTAAGGCTTTTCCCTGGTAAACTGTTGCTTTTCTTTGAAAGAAGAATGGCTGGTCTTGTTTCATCATGGTGCAGACCCTCTCCCCAGCTGTCAGAAACTTGCTATTATGAATAAGATGAAGAAAGCTTTCCCCTTAAAGAAATTCCAGCCATCGGTCTCAAATTGAATTGTCTTCTAAAGGACCTCAGAAGCTTTACATTATGTGATCAGAGAGCAAAAAATAGTTTTATTTTATCTTGCAGGATGGAACTGACTCTGGATAATGAGAAACTTCTCGGACTATCCCATGTTACTAGTACTGAGCTGCCTCAAAGAACAGGACCAGTAGGTGTGGAAGATATTACAGCAGATCTCTCTGCTGAACTGTCTTCGATTTCTTCAAGCTCAGACACAAGCCAGGTAAGAAAGCTTTAATGCTTGCATTGCTTGGGTATTTTTTTATTTTTTAAATAAGCTTAGTCCTTTCATTGACAAGAACAATCAGAATTTTACAGAGAAGACGAAAAGTATCTTTAGTATGCTCTTAATTTGGAGGAGAGACATAGTATTAGACTAAGTTGATACCTTATGGGGTGCATCAGTTTTCTGTGGATGAGGCTAATTGCCAGCTCAGAGCAGCTTAATCATTGAATGTTTTTTGTGGGTTTCATTCTTGATCTCTAGTTTGCCTGAATGTAGTGTGTGCATATATATGTGCTGCAAGACTACTAACTCTGAGTTATCACAGAGAACTCCTGCAGGGACCTAAGCAGTTGTAAAAACTGATGTAGCGAATTACTCTTGCTTCCCATGTCATCAAAGAAGTCTGTTCAAAATAGCCTGATGAAAACAAAACTGCGTTAACCTGCTAGTTATCAAACAAAGAATCTAGTCAAATTTCTAACTTCCTTAATTTATTTTCTTCTTAGTTTAAGAGGAGCAGTTTGGAGCCTAAGGGACACATACAAGTTTGCCTGCGTGTTAGGCCATTTACACCACTGGAAAGAGAAAATGAATTGCAGGTGTGAAATTTATTCGTTTTAAAAATACTTTAAATGCATGGTGGTTTTCTTCCCGTAAGCTGAGCTCTTTCTACCCTTTTCATGCCTGCATTGCTTGTGTATCCTTTTAATAGGGCTGTGTTTCACTTGAAGATTCAGCAAGCATCACACTGAAGCCCCCCAAAGCCTCTTTAAGTCGACTAGGTGAAAAAACTGCTGGACAGATGATGCAGACGTTCACTTTTTCACACGTAAATGAATTGTCTTTAAAAGTGTTTAATGTATGCCTGGAAAAAGGTGTTTAACTTATCTAGTTTGCTTGGTATTTTTAAGCCGTCGGTAGTCTTTAAGATTATAAGCGTAGAATTTAGAAGAGTCTTGAAAAGTCTATAATGATTGCTTAAACAAAATAAAGATGTTTCTTGGTAATGCTCAGGTGTTTGGACCTGAAACAACTCAAGAAGAATTCTTTGAAGGTACCATGAAGCAACCAGTGCAAGATTTCTTAGATGGATATAATCGTCTTATTTTTACATATGGCGTTACAAATGCTGGGAAAACCTACACATTCCAAGGTATAAATAGACATGTGTTCTCCTTGAATGAACTTCCTTGTTTTTTTAAGTGAGGATTACTTCTAGCGCAAATATTGTAGCTTTTTCCTTTCTTTAAAGTATAGGCCCTATACACTGGCTTTTCTTGAATATTAATGAATAGCCTTTGAAAGTCTCCTTCTGTAACAACTGTCCCTAAACTGCCGACAGAGTCACTGCCAGAGTTTACGTAAACGTATAGTGATGTTGCTTTCTAAGGCTGTAATAATTTCAACTGGCTGGTTGTGACTTCTTTTTTTTCTTCCAAGTATCTAGAATGTCAGGGAGGGGGGAGAGTTAGGAGAACACATCTTCTGTATATCAAGATGTGACAAAGTGTAAGTCGCTCTACACCAGACTAGAGTTTTGTTACTTTTTAATATTTTTATAAAGGTCATATACATCTTATAGGCACTATCTTCAAATAAGGCACAGTATTTGAGTCTGTTTCAATTATTATAGGCAGAGGAGAAATGTCTTGAAACGTGTTTGATTACTTCCAAGTATTTCCGTCTCGTCTCGAGTTTCTGAGCTTATCGGTAATATCCTAGGAGGCCTTGTCTCCTGATGCACTATTTCTGTGCTGTTAAAGCTGAATAGCCTTTCTGGTCAGATGATGTCATTCTCTAATTATTTTTCAAAGCATTTTAATAAATGAGTTGATGGAAACAATTTCTCCCGTAATGACATGGTAGTTCTAGATGCTCTACTACTTATTTTCTACACAAGTAGTAGAAGGACAATGAGGTTTGTGCCATATGCAATTGAGCTTTATTGAAGTGACGTTGTCGTCTAAGTGATCTTCTGTTAGGTGGATTATGCCTAAAGACTACTGCCAGTACTTTCGGTTATCATTAATCTGAGGCAATAGTGAGATACTCTTTCCTGTCCTAATAAATAATAGGTAAATAACAAACCCCAAAATTCCTAAAGTGTGCAGTCCCCCATGCTTGACTGGTTTGGGGTATATTGTATGGTTCTTGAAGAATCTTTGATTTGCCTCTTTTCAGACTCCGGAGAGTTTTTCATGGTATTACAGTTTTAAGACTAAACCATCAGTTTGTGATAGGAATTGGCAGGGCAGAATGTTGCCTGCTGAGTGCTACGATTTCCTCTTCGGTTATCCCTAGTGTTGTCAATGTAGCCTTTCCTCTCTGGCATGACTTTTGCCATTGACTGAATACAGGCCCAGGACTTAAGGATGAAGCAGTTCTTCAGGACTGTTTATTGTTCGCCAGTGACTGTTACTTTGTTCATGTTAAGTTGAATTACAAGTGGCATCACAATAAACAAAAGATTATTAGAGAGGAGATGAGGAGAAACAAATGTAATGCATCAGTACTCTAATGTGTTACTTAGCTTGGTGTTTGAGTGCCAACCAGATTGTACATAGGTTCTGCCATGGGCGACACAGCTAGTGCTGTAAGTGGCAAAAGCCCAGCTGTCTCAGGAGTAGGAGAAATTATCAGAGGCTGGAAGATGATGCTGTCTGAGCCCGAGACAGGACAGTAGTTTTTCCTCCCTTCTCCCCTCTCTCCCCTTTTTCTATCTGGGTTAGAAATAGAAGTGAAGTGAACCCTTTTTAAACTTGCATCTGGATTCAGAAAGATCACGTGTGGACTGAGGCTTTTATTTGACCCGTTTTTGCTTTTCAGGTGCAAAAGTAGTACACTGAGAAAAGGGTCTGGGCCAGGGAAAGGAGTGAGTCTTCACAAGGCTTCCAGAACTCTTTCTGTAGGGTCTGTACAACTAATACAGGACTGCAGCTGAGACATCAGTCATCAGTTGTATTTCAAGATTACTTCCTTGAGAGAGAGAGTGAAGGCAGCCTATGAAATGCAATCGAAAAACTGCAAATTTCTATTAAATGTCTGTTGGTTGTGGTTTGTTTGGTGCTTTTTTTTCTTTAAGGCCAAGCTTATGCAGAATACCCCAATAGTTTTGATTTCTGTTATGTCCCTTACTATCTAAGGGGTAAAGCGTGAGCTGTTCCTGAAAGCCAAATACTTTTCAAAACACTTTAATGACATTTCTCTTAGCTTGAGAGTACAAAAAAAGCCACTGCTTCATGCTGTAAGTGGCTTCCAAATTCCTCTTGTATGCCTTGAGATTAGAATTGCTTACCTTTGTCTTCATTTATCTGTATACATTGTTCACAGGTAGTAATTGGGATCTGTCTTGTATATGTTGCTTACAGGGACAGAAGATGATGTTGGTATTCTGCCAAGGACTATGGATATGTTGTTTAAAAGTATTCAAGGAAAGTTATACACAGCAATGGATCTCAAACCCCATCGGTGCAGAGATTATATAAAACTGACTAAAGACCAAGTGAGAGAAGAAACTGCTATTAAAAATTCACTACTTCGCTTAACAAAAGAGGTAGAGTAGCGCTTTGCGGTGGGACTCAGGCACAGACCAATGTGATCGTGCTGAAGCCCTTTATTAAAAATACATAAGCCGTTATATAGCTTTACTACAATGTGGGTTAGCCCCATGTGCTGTGCTCATGGGCTTCTAAACATAGACACACAAACTATTATTGGTTAAACACAGCTGTAGCTTATCTGCACTTTGTTACTATTTATCTATTTAGGCATAGCAGCAGTTTCAGTATCAGGATGTGACTTCCTCTTTCATAGAATGGTTTAGGTTGGAAGGGACCTTGAAGATCATCAAGTTCCAACCCCCCTGCCATAGGCAGGGACGCCTCCCACTGGACCAGGTTGCCCAAGGCCACGTCCAGCCTGGCCTTGGACGCCTCCAGGGACAGAGCTTCAACAACCTCTCTGGGCAGCCGCTTCCAGTGCCTTCCTACCCTTAAAGTGAAAAACTTCTTCCTAATGTTTAATCTAAACCTGCCCTCTTCCAGCTTAAAGCCGTTCCCCCTCGTCCTATCACTACGTGCCCTAGTAAAAAGTCCTTCCCCAGCTCTCCTGTAGGCCCCCTTTAGGTACTGGAAAGCCGCAATAAGATCTCCCCGGAGCCTTCTCTTCTCCAGGCTGAACAGCCCCAACTCTCTCGGCCTCTCCTCATAGGAGAGGTGCTCCATCCCTCGGATCATCCTCGTGGCTCTCCTCTGGACACGCTCCAGCAGGTCCATGTCCTCCTTATGTTGGGGACTCCAGAGCTGAATGCAGTACTCCAGGTGGGGTCTCATGAGAGTGGAGTAGAGGGGCAGAATCACCTCCTTTGACCTGCTGGCCACGCTTCTTTTGATGCAGCCCAGGATACAGTTGGCCTTCTGGGCTGCGATCGCACATTGCTGGCTCATGTCGACCTTCAGACTGTACTAACTTGTTCTGTATCTCGGTCGCGTCGACCTTCTCTTCTGTTGGACAGTTCATGAGCTCATCAGTTCAACGTGGCTGTTGCTTTCCAAAAAGCTTCCTACAATTCCCCCTTTTTGTTTTAGCTCGGCGGCCCAAACTTCCTCTCAAGATTTCTGTATCAATCGATTTGCACAAGATATTATACATGGCACACGTATCAAAATTATCAACACTATGAGGGTAACCAATAGTCCTTGTTTTAAGATCCCTCTCAACCATCCTGTTAATCTCCATTTCTCAAACAATTCATCAAGCCACGAGTGATCAGTGGTTAACTTAAGCATGTTAGCTCTTAGCTGGCCTAATTGCTTATGCATCGCAGTCGAATGGTCAGAAAGATTCATACAATACATACCGTCAAATTCCTTACAGCCTGTGACCTTGCGCTAAAAGCAAAAAATCAATAGCAACGCGATTTTGCAATACAGCATGCCTAACACTATCTACAGCTGTTAATAACGTGCTAATGATATCCGAGGTGAGACTGAATTGCTTCATACTCCACGATAGGGTTGGCTAGCTATTCCTTGTCTTGCTCCTGGACGACCGGGTCTTCAGCCAGACCCTTCCATGGCCTGACCCATCTGGCTGGCATCCAGCGAGGACCTCTTTCTGTAATGATACAAACATACCCTCGGCCAATATATCGCAGTTCAGCGGGACCTTTCCATGCTCCAGTTTCAGGATCCCTATACTGGACCAAAATACCTCGGTTCTGTTCTTTATGGCCCGAGCCCAAAGCTTGACCGTGAATCACTGCGGGGGGCTCAGTGTCGGTTCCCACTAACCGTAAAAAATTCATCACGTATATTACCTCTTCTGTATTCGTGCTACAGGAGACAAATTCTTCTCTTCTCCCCCTCTTTGTTTTAAGAGTAACTGTTTGATTACTCGATGCACACGTTCTACAATCGCCTGTCCTGTGCGGGAATGAGGAATACCTGTAACAAGTTTAACTCCCCAGAGGTTCATCGATCACTGCAAGGCTTGCGAAGTATAAGCAGGACCGTTATCTGTTTTAATTTCAAGAGGATCTCCTAGCGCAGCAAAACATCCGCGTAAATGTAGCATTACATGTCGAGCTCTGTCCCCAGACAAAGGGGTAGCCCAAAGAGCGTGAGAAAAGGTATCCACTGTAACATGTACATATTTCAAATGACCAAAACTGGATACGTGGGTAACATCCACCTGCCAAAGCTGTAATGGCCGTAGGCTCCGGGGCTGACTCCTGAGCCCACCCAAGGACAAGCCCACTTGTCCTTGGCAGTCAGGGCAAGCTTGAACAATTCCTTTAGCGTCTGATAATGGAATGTCAAACTGTCGAATTAACATTTTTGGAGCCTGATGGAAAAACATTTGTGAGTTTCGAGCCTGCTGGAATGCATTAGGAGGCGGACCATTCCATGCAGCGGCCACCAGTTGATCGGCACGCTCGTTACCTTCCACGAAACTACCAGGAAGGCCAGAATGGCTACGAATGGGGACAATAAAATACTCATGCTTACGGCAATTTAGCAGTTGCCATGACTCAGTTAAAAGTTGACTAAGTCAACGATTATTCACCTCTTTCAAGATAGCGCGTTCTAATCGTTGCACTATGCCAACAACATACAAAGAGTCACAAACAACATTAACAGGCTCTGTTGACCAATTCCTAAATACTTCAAGAACGGCATACAATTCCAACGTTTGAAGGGAATCAGTAACTTCACCCGTCAAGCATTGTGAATGCCATTGCCCATTGTGATGCCACACATAGCCGGCCTTATGACTATTCTTACTAGCATCTGTAAAAACGGTCAGTCCGTTAACCGGTCTCCTAGAAAACTTGGGAATAATTTCAAAACCTTAACGGGGTAAAAACTTTATTAGTCGGTGAGCTGGGTAATTAATGGTAAGGTTCCCAGTAAAGGCATTCAAGGCCAGGGCTAACACAAAGTTGTTTTGCAATAGCCAATTAAAGTATTCCGCTATAATAGGGACATAGATAATAGCAGGGTCAAAACCAGCTCTCTCTCGACATCGTTTTCTTAAACGGATGATAACTTGGGCAATAGCTTCCACCTTAGTCACAATGGTTTTTGATAATTGATATGGCAAAAATACCCATTCCATGATACATAAAGGATCAACCTGTTTTTCATCCCATTGTGCCAAGACAGCGAATGGCTGAATACCACCATTAAAAACAAAAGCTTGAATTGGTAGCTCAGGGTTCCACTGGCTGGCTTTGGACATAGAGATTTTATCTACAATATTTTGTAATGCCTTCTTCTGCATTTGGGACAACTGTCGAGGTTCTCCCACATCGGGGGACCCCTTTAGCAAAGGCATAAGTGGTGCAAGGTCATCATTAGTGATGCCACATGTTGCGCGCACCCATTGGATATCATCAATCAATTTTTGGACATCAGATAGTGTTTCTATTTTCTCATTTAGAGTTACCTTTTGTGGAGTAACCGTAGTTCCAGATATGATCCAACCTAAATATTTCCATGGTGATTGTTGCTGCACCTTTTCTGGAGCGACAACCAATCCAGCCTTTGCTAGCTCCTGCTGAAAAATAGGCACAACGAGGTTAGGGTTAAACTCTTTTCCCGCAATTAAAATGTCATCCATATAATGATAAATCACAAAGGTACTAAACCATTTCCGTAGTGGCTGCAGAGCCCAAGAAACATATAGCTGACAAATGGTAGGAGAGTTCTTCATCCCTTGATGTAATCCTACCCACTCATATCTCTTTGATGGCTCACTTTTGTTAATAGCTGGTATGGAAAAGGCAAATTTTTCACAGTCGTCTGGATGTAGTGGTAGGGTAAAAAAGCAATCTTTCAAATCAATTATCAGCACATTCCATTCCTTTGGTATCATGACCGGACTGGGTAGTCCTGGCTGCAACATTGTCGCTGCAGGTGCCCCGTCTTACCACAATTGTAACAGCGTACATTAGAGGAGGATCCTTTGACTCCTCTCCCTGGATTAAGCAGCGGCTTAACAGCAGCGGCAAATGCATTGGCAAGATACCCAGCCTTCTCTTCAGCTGTTCCTACTTTTGCACATGCGTCCATCATGTCTTGCAATCCCGCCGATTTCAGCAAAGCCTGCAAAATACGCTGACAAATTGGGTTAGCATTTTCTACTGCAAGCGACATCAACACTGACTCCCTTGCTCCAGGGGCAGATCCAGATTTCTCTCAATAGCTGTAGTAAGCCGATCAATAAATTGCACATACAATTCATTCGCTTCTTGCTTAACCGAAACATAAGATGGAGTAGGTTTTCCAGCTTCAGGAATTGCTTTAAAAGCTGCCAAAGCAAGCTGCTGAGATTGCTGCAAAACTTCAAGAGCCATGCGCATTTGTGCATTTTCTGAACTAAACCGACCCCGACCCACCAACGTGTCAAAGGAACTCCAGATAATGGATCGTTTACCCCGCGATTTGCGTTGTCGTCTGCGGCGCGATCCGCCAAAGTTTCAAAGGCACTTTTAAAATGTAATGCTTGGGAAGGAGTAAGCAAAATATTAGCTAAACAATAACAATCGTTGGGCACCAAAAGTGTACTAGAAAACATCGCACCAAGCATTTGCTGTGTATAATTAGATGTCAACCCATATTGTGCGATAGCACTTTTCAGTTCCTTTAGAGTCTTCCAGTCTAAAGCCTGCCATGCCCGTTCCCCGGGAGCATTAACTACCCCTGGAAAAGCCCGAGGCAAGTCAAGAGGTAGAAGAGCCCCATCTAGCATAGCTGCCTTCCGAACGCCTTTCCCGCGCCGGGCAGCAGCGCCATCTGCCGACGGTTTTCCCTTTGGTGGCAGAGGTAAATCCTCGGGCAATGGCCCATTGCAGGGACCAACGTCCTTTTGTTGCGGCGTCGCCAATCGTTCTAAGCGTCGCTGTCAGTTTATCAGCTGCCTATTTATGTCCTCATTTGTAACCGGATGCAACGTCTCTTCCAAAAGGTCTATAGAGGAAGGCGGCGGAGGATATGCCCCCGGAGTAGGGTCAGGAGAACCCTGTAACGGAGTTGCCGATCGTTCTGGCAGAGGATCGGGCAGCTGCATAGGCGGCTCTTTCCCTTGTACAGGAGGAGCCTGAGGCGGTGGTGGCGGCGCGGGCACAGGCACGGGGGGCGGAGGGGGTCATCAAACATGCGGACCTTACGGCGCGTTACTTTTTGTACATCCCTTGCCCCGTCCTGGTCTTGCCCAGTATCCGAAAAAGCCGCACACACTTGTAATGTCACATTTTTCTCCGCTCGCGTACTTGCTACTGTATCTTTAAGCAGTTTCTATAACGTTGCTAGAGGCAACAGATCCTTTTTCCCAGACGAGCTGTCTTTCCATAATTCTTGTCCAAGGCTATCCTGTATTGCCATCTGGAAAATATCTTGGGCTTCCTTTACTATGCCCGTTTCTTTTGCCCATAAAAGCAATTTCTTTAAGATATCAGGGTCATACTTAAGTCCTCTCGTAGAGAGGAAATGTTGCAAAAGCTTCAAGATAGCTTGCTCTTCACAGCTTAAATTATTACCCGTGATAGCGTATGACCCAAAACGCGTTCGGCTGCTCACCTTCTTTCGTGGCCACAATTAACAAAAGCTTCTCACCTCTCAGCCGGTTTCTTCTTCTTCTTTTTCTTCTTCTTCTTAAATCGCAAACTGTCAATTTCAGTAAGAAATTGCGTGGTGCCCCCGTCCCGCGTTGGGCGCCATTTGCAGGTGGGACTCAGGCGCAGACCAATGTGATCGTGCTGAAGCCCTTTATTAAAAATACATAAGCCGTTATATAGCCTTTACTACAACGTGGGTTAGCCCCATGTGCTGTGCTCATGGGCTTCTAAACATATACACACAAACTGTTATTGGTTTAACACAGCTGTAGCTCATTATCTGCACTTTGTTACTATTTATCTATTTAGGCGTAGCAGCAGTTTCAGTATCAGCGTGTGAATTCCTCCTTCATGTCGACCTTCAGACTGTACTAACTTGTTCCGTATCTCGGTCACATCGACTTTCTCTTCTGTTGGACACAGTTCATGAGCTCATCAGTTCAACGTGTCCGTTGCCTTCCAAAAAGCTTCCCTCAGCGCTTCTTTCTATACTGAGGAGCACACACATCTTTAGATAGCTCAGCGTTCAATGAGAAGACACCATGTGTACTTAAGCATGGATGTGTCTATTTGCTGTCAGCCGTCTATTCAGATTAGCAGTAAAGTGAGCAACAGAGCTGCTAAACCCTTTTCTCCTGTGGATGTCTGCCTTGTGGCTGAATATTTGATAGGACGTAAACTCAAAGCTTTTTTTTTTCCTTCCCTGTAGCTTGGGCACCTGATAATTTGTCCTCTGGGGTTACTGGTGCTTAAGGACTGAATGCAAAGAGTCTCCCCATCTGTGGGGACACCAGTAGGTCTGCTCCTTTAAACAATTTACTGTCTTTCAGCATACTTGAAATAAATTAATGATTTTGAGGTTGTTCCCCTCTTCGTTTGGCAAATGTCCTCAAAGGAAGCCAAAATATCTCTGAAACAGCAGAGCTATAAAGCCAGTGGACTTCTAAAGATTTGAATTAAAATGGGTTTCTGCTGGACTTTATTCTTAAACAGATGACTGTTGAGCAGTCCAGAAATACACTTCAGTTTTAGGAGTTGACTGGAATTCTAAAGCTGTTTAGTTCAATTAGTTATGAGGGATTTTTATTTTGTATAAGCATACCTTTTTCTTGGTGTTTTTAATTCAGAAACAAATGGAATAATATAAAAAACCCCGAGCATATGCTAGGAATTGGAACTAGAAAGGGATTACTGTGCTTTTCTATTTTTAATGAATAGAATTAAGCCTCTCCCTAGCGGTATGCTAGGTTATAATGGGGCGTTCTGGCTGTTGTGGGGTGGAATAGATCTGTTACCTTGATTTTTATGGGAGTTAATTAACTGGACTTCTCCAGTGTGGAAGGTAGGTGGCAGTAAAATTCTTCAAGACTTCACTTCAAAAGCACAGGCATATGTTAAATCTAGCTTTAGCGTTCTTTAAGGACTTCAGAACAACCCATTGTGTGTGTGTCTTTGAACACGCATATATGTCCCTTCCAATTTCTAAAACTGTGGTTATAAGAACAAAACTTCAGCTTATAAATTTGGTGGCAAAGTTTGCATCTACTTCAACAGAGACAGGTTTGGGTGGGTGTTTGGTATGCGTAAACCTTAAATATTTATATAATCAAAACTTTTAGGTTTAACTATTTCAGGAACCACGTTATGGTATCTCAGCTTTATATGAAATATACTCTTGACAAAACATTAAAACAAAAAAACCCCGAACAACCCAAACAATATCTGTGGTGTGTTTTGTGGGTTTTTTGGTGGTGGGTTTTTGTAATCCCATGTTTCTTCTCTCAAGCATACTGGTTTTGGTAGATAATCTGCACTTCTTTGCAATTCTGTGCCTAAAAAACCCAACCAACCAGAACTAAGACTGGGAACAGAAGGTATGTGCGTGAACCTCATAGGCTCTAGATGTAGAGTTCCCTTTTACTTTTTTTTAATTTCAAGAGCTCTGCAGAAGAATATTTTACTTCTCTTTCCAAAACCTAGACTTTATTTCAACTGTGAAATGTTTCTACGGCCTGTGTCATAACACAGTAAGTTGCTCACTCAAGAAATCCAGTGAGCAAGTGTTCTACAGTTACCTCTGTTCCTGAGGGCTGACCTAGTAAGCCATAAGATATGGAATCCTGTACTAGCAAAATACCAATAACAAAAAAAATTTCAGGACTCTCCAGGTTTCCCCAG
>JAGGDV010000056.1:0-14751 GCA_017639485.1 Pluvialis apricaria
CCCTTCGTACCCCCCCCCAGCCCTCCAACAAATCCCTTGGGACCCCCCTCAAGCCTCCAACAACCCCTCCCCCCCCCCCAACAGCCCCCGGACACCCCTCGGAACCCCCCCCCCCTCCCCCAAGATGGCGGCGCCCCTCCCAAGATGGCGCTAACCACTCCTCAGGAATGGCGGCGCCCCTCCCTAAGACGGCGCTTGCCCTCCCCAAGACGGTGCTGCCCTCCCCAAGATGGCGGCGCCCTCCCCAAGATGGCGGCGCCCTCCCCAGATGGAGGCGCCCTCCCCAAGATGGAGGCGCCCTCCCCAAGATGGCGGCGACCTCCCCAAGATGGCGGCGCCCTTCCCAAGATGGCGCCGACCTCCCCAAGATGGCGCCGACCTCCCCAAGATGGCGTCGCCCTCCCCCAAGATGGCTCCGACCTCCCCAAGATGGCGCCGACCTCCCCAAGATGGCGCCGACCTCCCCAAGATGGCGACGCCCTCCAAAGATGGCTCCGACCTCCCCAAGATGGCGCCGACCTCCCCAAGATGGCGCCGACCTCCCCAAGATGGCGGCGCCCTCCCCAAGATGGCGCCGACCTCCCCAAGATGGCGCTGCACTCCCAAGATGGCGTCGACCGAACACAAGATGGCGGCGCCCTCTCAAGATGGCGGTTCCCTCCCCAAGATGGCGGCGCCCTCCCCAAGGTGGCGGTGCCGTACCGCGAGATTGCGGCGCCCTACCCCCAGATGCCATCTGCCAGCAGGTACGGCGGGGGGTGGGCACCCCCCCCCCCAAAATCCAGCCCCTTCGTACCCCTCCCCCAGCCCTCCAACAAACCCCTTGGGACCCCCTCAGGCCTCCAACAACCCTTCCCCCCCCCCAACAGCCCCCCGGACCCCCCTCGGACCCCCCCGTCCCCAAGATGGCGGCGCCCTCCCCAAGATGGCGCTAACCCTCCTCAGTATGGCGGCGCCCTCCCCAAGACGGCATCGACCTCCCCAAGACGGCGCTGCCCTCCCCCAAGACGGCGCTGCCCTCCCCAAGATGGCGGCGCCCTCCCCAAGATGGCGGCGCCCTCCCCAAGATGGCGCCGACCCTCCCCAAGATGGCGGCGCCCTCCCCAAGATGGAGGCGCCCTCCCCAAGATGGCGGCGCCCTCACCAAGATGGCTCCGACCTCCCCAAGATGGCGCAGACCTCCCAAAGATGGCGGCGCCCTCCCCAAGATGGCGCCGACCCCCAAGATGGCGGCGCCCTCCCCAAGATGGCGCCGACCTCTCCAAGATGGCGTCGACCTAACACAAGATGGCGGCGCCCTCTCAAGATGGCGGTTCCCTCCCCCAAGATGGCGGCGCCCTCCCCAAGGGTGGCGGTGCCGTACCGCGAGATTGCGGCGCCCTACCCCAAGATGCCATCTGCCAGCAGGTACGGGGGGGGGTGGGCACCCCCCCCCCAAAATACAAGCCCCTTCGTACCCCTCCCCCAGCCCTCCAACAAACCCCTTGGGACCCCCTCAGGCCCCCCACAACCCCCCCCCCCCCCCCCCCCAACAGCCCCCCGGACCCCCCCCCGACCCCCAAAATACCTTGGGCCCCCCAAAGTCCCCCCCAGCCCTCCAACAACCCCTTGAGACCCCCCTCCCCCAGCCCCCCCAGCCCCCCCAAATCCCCTTAAACACCCCTAAACCCCCCTGAGCCCCCCAAAGCCCCTCAGGGCCCCCCAAACCCCCCCCAACTCCCCCGAGTCTCCCCAAATCCCCTGAGCCACCCAGAGCCCCCCAAACCCCCCGGATATCCCAAACCCCCTGAGCACCCCCGACCCCCCCAAACCCCCCCCATTTCCCCCAAACCCCCTGAGCCCCCCCCCGACCCCCCAAACCCTCTGGACACCCCAAACCCCCCCAAACACCCCCCCCGACCCCCCCTTCCATAGGGGGGTTCCCCTATAGCGCTGAGTCGGCGTTTCCCCCCTGGCCCCGCAGTGCGGGCGGCAGATCGCCAGCGGGGAGATGGCGGTGTTCGCCGGCCGGGCCGGCCACGGCGCCTGTTGGCACCCCCAGTGCTTCCAGTGCTCCCAGTGCGGCGAGTCACTGGTCGACTTGATCTATTTCTACCAAGACGGGAGGATTTACTGCGGCAGGCACCACGCCGAGACCCGGCGGCCACGCTGCCGGGCGTGCGACGAGGTATGGCGGGGGAGTTTCTGGGGAGGGGGCGTTCTATAGGGGGTGGGGGGCTTCTATAGGGTCCTATAAATGGTCCTATGGGGTGGGAAGGGGTCTTATAGAGTAGGAGAGGGTTCTATGGGGTGGGAAAGGGTTCTGTGGGGTGAGAAAAGCTCCTATAGGATGGGAAAGGATCTTACAGGGTGGGAAGAGGTCCTATAGGGTAGGAGAAGGTCCTATAGGTTGGGAAAGGGTCCTATGGGGTGGGAAAAACTCCTATGGGGTGGGAAAGACTCTTGGAGAGTAGGAAATGTTGGTACGAGGTGGGAAAGGGCTCTATGGGATGGGGAAGGGTCCTATAGGGTAGGAAAAGATCCTATAGAGTGAGAAAGGCTCTTAGAGAATAGGAAAGGGTCCTATGAGGTGGGAAAGGGTCTTATAGGGTAGGAAAGGGTCCTGTGGGGTGGGAAAGGGTCTTATAGGGTAGGAAAGGGTCCTATAGAGTGAGAAGGGCTCTTAGAGAATAGGAAAGGGTTCTGTGGGGTGGTAAAGGGTCCTGTGGGGTGGGAAAAACTCCTGTGGGGTGGGAAAGACGCTTGGAGAGTAGGAAATGTTCATACGGGGTGGGAAAGGGCCTTATGGGATGGGGAAGGGCCCTATAGGGTAGGAAAGGGTCCTATAGAGTGGGGAAAAGCTCTTATAGGAGAGGAAATTATTCTCTAGGCTAGAAAAGTTTCTTATAGAATAGAGAATGGTGCTATAGGGTGCCGAAACGCCCTTAAAGGGTGCCAAAATGGGCTTATAGGATGCCTTTATAGGGTGCCAAACCCTTCCTATAGGGTGCCTGGTGGTCCCTATAGGGCATGACCCCTATAGCCCCCGTCAATTACGTGTGATCTCGTCCCTGCAGATCATCTTCGCGGCGCGGTGCACGGAGGCGGAGGGGCGGCACTGGCACCTGCGGCACTTCTGCTGCTTCGAGTGCGAGGGGCCGCTGGGGGCACAGCGCTACCTCCTGCGCCACGGCCGCCCCTACTGCCCCCCCTGCTACCAGGCCCTGCACGCCCACTACTGCGACGCCTGCGGGGACCCCATCGGTGAGGGGGTTTGGGGCGGGGGACACCCAAGGGTGCTGGGGGGGGAGCCCCAAGAGTCCCCGTGGGGTCCCCAGGGGGGATTCAGGGGGAGGCAGGAGGTCCCGGGGGCAGTGTAGGGGGTCCCAGGGGGGATTTAAGGGGTGCCAGGGGGGATGTGGGGGTCCCAGGGGGAATAAGAGGGTCTCCTGGAGGGATTTAGGGGGTCCCAGGGGAAATAAGAGGGTCCCCAGGGGGGATTTAGGGGGAGGAAGGGGGTCCCAGGGCAGTTTAGGGGGTCCCAGGGGGATTTAAGGGGTCCCCAGGGGGGATATAGGGGTCCCCCCGGGGGGAGTTAGGGGGTCCCAGGGGAAATAAGAGGGTCCCCAGAGGGGATTCAGGGGGAGGCAGGGGGTCCCAGTGGGGATTTAAGGGGTCCCAAGGGGTCCCCAGAGGGGATGTAGGGACCCCAGGGGGGATGTAGGGATCCCCCGGGGGGATTTAGGGGGTGCTGGGGGTCCCAGGGGGAACAAGACAGTCCCAGGGGGATGTAGGGGTCCCCAGGGGGAATTTAGGGGGTCCCAGGAGAATAAGGGGGTCCCCAGGGGGGATTCAGGGGGTCCCAAGGGGGATGCAGGGGTGTCGAGCCCTTTGGGCACCTGGCTGTGGGTCCGAACCCCCCTGCTGTGGGTCTGGGGGCCTCACCGTGGGGCTGAGAGCCCCCCAAACCCCATGCGTAGGGGCAGAGAAGTGGGGTGCAGCCCCACATGGGAGACACGCTGCATCTTTTTAGGGTGCTGAGTGCTTTGTACACCCCACTGTGGGTCCGAGCCCCCCAAGTGTGGGTCTGAGCCCCCCTTTATTTTGTGCCCCCGCCCGGGACTGGAGCAAGGACAGATGACCTACGAGGGTCAGCGCTGGCACGCGCTGCCCGGCTGCTTCTGCTGCGCTGCCTGCGGGCGCCCGCTGCTGGGGCTGCCCTTCCTGCCCCGGGGGGGGCAGCTCTTCTGCTCCTGCCTCTGCGCCCAGGGACCCCCCCAGCCCCCCGCCCCGCCTCCGCGCGCCGCTCCTGGGGAGGGGGACCCCCGGCGGTAAGGGACTGGGGGGGGTTGGGAGGCACTGGGAAGAGCCAGAGGGGTCTTGGGGGGCACTGGGAGGAACTGGGGGGGTTGCAGGGGGGCACTGGGAGCCATTGGAAGGCACTGGAGGGGTGTGGGAGGCACTGGAGGGGTGTTGGGGGGCGCTGGAAGCCATTGGGGGGCACTGGGAGGCTCTTGGGGAGCACTGGAGAGGTCTTGGGGGGCACTGGGGGCCATTGAGGGGCACTGGAAGGGTGTCTGAGGCACTGGGAGGTGTCTTCAGGGAACTGGGAGTGTCTTGGGGGTCACTGGGAGGGTCTTGGATGGCACTGAGGGCCATTGAAGGGCACTGAAGGGGTCTTGCGGGGCACTGGGGGCCGTTGGAGGGCACTGAAGGGCTGTGGGAGGCACTGGGAGGTGTCATCAGGGAACTGGGAGGGTCTTGGGGGTCACTGGGGGGCATTGGGGGGCACTGGAAGGATCTTGGGGGACACTGGGAGAGTCTTGGGGGTCTCTGGGGACCATTGGGGGGTACTGGAGGGGTTGTGTGGTCACTGTGAGGGTCTTGGGGGGCAGTGGGGGCCATTGAGGGGCACTGGGAGGGTCTGGGAGGCACTGGAGGGGTGATGGGGGGCACTGGAGGGGTCTGGGGGAGTCCTGGGGGGGGTTACCTGGGGGTGAAAGGGGCCACCTTTTTTTCAGTTTACGAGCAGTCGGGGCCAAAAACACCGAACATCCAGTGACTGCTCCCACACCAAACAAGCCCCAAACTGCTCCCCGTGGGCTTTTTTTGTGGGCTGCTGCGAGGTTTTCCCGTTATCCGGGAGGTTTTGGGGTGTACGGGGCGGCCGTGGCGGCCCTGCGGGAGGGCTGCGAGGCGCATCTGCTGGCTTTGCTGGAGGAATGGGGGCTGTGCGCCCTCCACGCCAAGCGAACTGCCGTCCAAAAGGCTGACGTGAGTCTTGTCAGGTGCCTTCAAGCAAGAAGAAGTTGACTTTCGTCACCCCCAGCACTGGAGAGATGGCCCTGGGCCTGTTAAGCGATACAGAAAAGCGTGGGGTTTTTGTTGTTGATGCTTTATTTTTTTTGTATGGACTTTCAAATTAAACCTCTGTTAAGCTTTTCAGAGGAAACAGTGTCAGAAGCTCGTTGGAGCAGGACGTTTGCGAAGAAGCACTTTGATTTACGTTTGCGATGCGAAGCGTTGACGGACCTTGCGCTCTTGTGTCTCGAGGGCGATGTAACCTTGCCATGAACCAAGCAGGGAAATGACTAATTACAGACTGAGCCAGGCTGTAATTTGGGTTTAGCAGGGACCTGCGATGTTGTGGGTTTGTCAGGGCTCTTATTTAAAGTGCCTGCTGCTCGCCTGGGGCCCCGAAGATGAAAGTAGCTGCCCTTCCTGCTGCTTTTCCTGGTGGTTTCTGCTCTTCCTCGGGCCGATGGTGCGATTCTCTGCGGACACGGGGAGGTGAGTCTGGCAGCGGAGCGATTTGGGGCTGTAAGAGGCAGAGACCTGCCTGCGCTGCCTGATAACAACACTTTGTTATGTGGTTTAACCCTAATATCGACGTCCTGTTGTAATAAGTAACTGGGGGCGATTTGCTGATCAAATCAAGTTAATCAAGGGGAGCGAACCCACTGTGGTAGTCTTGAGAACATCCCGTTTGACAAGAAGAGATATATCCACAACGTTGTCTTGAGCAAATGTTAAACCGCATTGTTAACGTGTGTAGCAATCAAGCCTGTAAAGAATAGATTGTATCGAAACTGCCTCAAGCGAGTACAGATCTGATGAAATCACGATAACGGAAGAAGCAGAGGGGCGGACCGAAGATATCAAAATCGACCTCCGTGAAGATAAAAGGAGCTGCTCAGCTCGCTTGAATTTGCGAGCCTTGGAGGAGCTGCGACTCTCTGGCCGCCCAGCGCTGCTTTTGCTTTCCTACCTTACTAAATATTTAGTGAATCCATTTTGGGCTCGATTGGTTTCAATTCAAGTATAACAAATTTGGTGCCGTGACTCGGATCCAGACAGCCGACTCGGAATTCAACTCTGGGAGGGCGCCCCATCTTCGGATGGTCCCGGAGGAGTTTCTGCCTTAGCTCACCTGGATTTTCCAAACTGAGATAGGAAAGCAAAAAGAAGGAAAAAGGAGATACTGCAGTTCCCCGTAATTTTTGTGCACGAAGAGCCGGACGAAGACTCGGGAGTGAGTAAGTATATTGCGGTGGACAAGGTGGACAGACAGACAGACAGAACAGGGGGACAGAGAAGGGGGACAGACAGACAGAGAAGGGGGACGGACAGACAGAAAAGGGGGACAGTGAAGGGGGGTGGACAGACAGAGAATGGGGACAGACAGACAAACAAAGAAGGCGGACAAACAGACAGAGAAGGCGGACAAACAGACGGAGAAGGGGGACAGACAGACAGAAAGAGAAGGAGGACAGACAGAGAGACAGACAGAGAAGGGGGACAGACAGACAAACCGAGAAGGGGGACAGACGGACAGAGAAGAGGGAGAGACAAGACGGACAGACAGACAGACAGAAGGAGGACAGACAGACAGAGAAGGGGGACAAAGAAGGGGGACAGACAGACAGAGAAGAGGCACAGACAGATAGAAAAGGGGGACAGACAGAGAGCGAGCTAACGGGGCGCAGTACCGACTCCGCCCCACTGCGCATGCGCGGCGCCCGCAGTAACGCCTTCTGGTTGCCAGGCAACAGCCGCGAGCAAAAAAAATAAAAATGCGCGCTCCACTGCGCATGTGCAGCTAACGGGCTGCAGTACCGGATTACGGCCGCATGGCGGCAGCAGCGAGCACCAGATGCCGCCCCACTGCGCATGCGCGATGCGGCCCGCAGTAACGCCTTCTGGTTGCCGGGCAACAGCCGCGAGCAAAAAAAATTTAAAAAGCGCTCTCCATTGCGCATGCGCGGCTCGGGCGCTGCAGTACCGGATTACGGCCGCAAGGAGGCAGCAGCGAGCTCCAGAGTCCGCCCCACTCCGCATGCGCGATGCCGCCCGCAGCAGCGCCTTCTGGTTGCCCGGCAACAGCAGCGAGCAAAAAAATAAGAAAAGCGCTCTCCACTGCGCATGCGCGGCTGACGGGCTGCAGTAACGCCATCATCGCCATAAATTGCGCCGGCTTCTTTTTCTCGCGTTTGCATAATTGTCAGTTTTGGGGTCTTCCAGCGCTTTTCCACCGCGTACAAATTGGTGACGGTTGCTTCTGGACATGAAAAGGGTGTGGGTTATTTTGTTTTCCAGCGGCACCAGTCCAGGTGATCTTGGCTTACCCCGGAGCCCCAAAACCGGAATTCACTCCCCACCCCCCCCACAATGTGTTTTTTTTCCCCCGATGCGGACCCAGAATGGGGGAGGGTTGGGGTTTTTCTGTGCCGTAGCAGAAGCTCCTGCTCTGCGTGCACGGCCCTGCAGGGGAAAGCGGCTCCAAATGGGGATGCGAAAAGGGGCAAAAGGAGAAGGGGGAAGGGGCGGCTTTTGAAAGCGCTTTTGGATGTTCAGTAGAGATGGGGGGGGGGTGGGGGTCGAGTTTTTAAATGCGTTCTACAAAGAGGCTTTCCTTGCATTTCAAAAGCCTTACAGAGCACAGACCTTTACCTTACGTATCTATTTACACACAGACATAGATAGATTTAGGGTAAATGTAAAGCTGAGAAATACCAGAAAACCTCGATGAGCTGAAGGGGAGATGATATAGAGAACAAACGTGTGCTTGTAAATCTGCTTACTCGTAAATCTGCTTAATAGTTAACCACATAGACATAACCACATAGTTAACCACAGAGACAGAGCAATTAAAGAATAGGGACAGGGAGCCCGGCACAGAGAGAACGACAAAGCCAAAAAAGGGCTATGGGACACAGCTTTTTCCTATTCTAAAATCCTTTCCAGAATAGAGAGAGGTTTTTATTTTGAACTCCTTCCACACACATAAACGAATATTATTTATCAATATCTATAAAAGTGAGTCATTTTTCTCTAATTCAATGCCTCACGCCCATATTTACAGGATTTAATGTTGGTTTTTGATCTCCCCCATGAATTTGCAGACATTGTACATTTGTGGGGCTGTGACCCGCCTCTTTCAGGGCGTGACCCCCCACATCCCCGACTCACCTGCTCCTCTGCCGCCTCGTCGCCCCTCCGGGGACCTGGGGGTGCCACAAGTGACATCATCGCACACCCCCAGAAAACACCACCCCCCCTTTTTATTCACCCCAACAAAAAGGCACAAAACCGACCGGACCCAGGGCTGCCCCTTCCCCTCGGGGCGCTCAACCACCGGCAGGCAAACCTGGGCGGGGGGACGGGGAACTACTGAGCAGCGCCAGACGCCTACAGCGAGACACCTGAAAAACAAAAGTCCCCAATTATATGTCAGCATAGTCAAAAACGGCACAGAAGAAAGCAGAGGCATTCCCGCAGAGCGAGGGACAGGACAGGAGCTGGGCTTTCGAGGGAAAGAGGTCAGCCCGAAACACAGCGCATCCTTCAAAAGCCAGAGCCACTGGAACTCTTAAAGTCAGCACAAATACTGACTGTTGCCGTTCTGAACACATTCTCAGCACGACAGGAAACCCTCTCGCTGCTGTTGGGAAACGCCTCCTCCCTTCCTCACGGCACTGCCGCAGGGAGATCGCCCGGCCAGGCTGCCGGACAAGGCTGTGCCGTAACCGGAATCGCCGCCACGGACTCCCCCTAACAGCTACAGCCCTCGCGCTGCTGCTGCTGCACACCTTGCTTGCTTGGTCAATGGAGCTGAAAGGGCAGGTGAAACTCTGAAGAGTACAAAGAACAAGAAAGAGCAAAGCTCAGCCGTTCACTTGATGCCGAAAAGGCGTGCGTTAGGTTTACATACAGCCAATAAAAACACCCACACAGTATAAAAGCATTTGATTTTCCTTTGGCATTAATTTAGCTTGCGCAGCTGTGAACCGATACCACCAAACTGCCTATCTCCAAAACGCACAGCTGTAACTTCACCAGGGTTTTATTTTTGTATGTGTGCGTTGCGCAGGTAGCGAGGGACATCTGGCCGGCCGCACTGCCCGAGAGAGACGATACTGAACTGCCGGGGAAACGCGCCGCTGAAAGCCAGGCAGAAATAGAGGACTTCAGAGCACTCCGTCTAAATATTGGCAACAAAACCCCTCTAACATTCAGTTGCCTCTCTTTTCAAACGTTTACCACAAATCCCTAACTGCTGAAGTACACCTAATGAATTGTGTGCTACAGCCACTCGGCAGCTGCAGTTTAAACAATGCAAGTCAGTCTGTAAATTATACGGTTTTAGCTTAAGCTTTCGTTTAGCATAGACAAATCAGCGAGAGAAGAGATCCCCCGCTACGGTTTTACTTTGGGTGGGGTGGGGTGCGTGTGTAATCAAATCCCCGGTGCGGATATCCCTAAGGCTACCAAAAAGGACCGGCAGATTTGCTAATGCTTTTGGCTGTGCTGAACGTGCAGAGGAACAAGTTTCCAGGATACCCCGCCTGTTACAACCGAGAACCCAAAGACCGGCGATGTCACCAACTTTTGGAAGACGTGCAGCAGTGCTTGGGCCTTGGGAAGGAATTTTTTTTTTTTTTTTTTTTAAAGACAGTGCAAAGTCTTGTTGCTGATAACTTCTACTGTCAAGTACATCACCTCTGAAGATCCACTCTGATGGGAATGTCATAAAATGCAACTGCTTTGAATAAGGAAGATTTCTATTTTCCAAAATCTCTTTCCAACTGAAGTCAAAATTACACACACTGTGGGGCAGTGGACCCTAGTCCCTCAACTTAGCTTTCAGAGGTCTGGGGGGTCTGAATCCGTCCTCAACAAAAACCAAATCAGCTAACCAGGATATTCCTGCAGTTGCCAGGTTCCTCTTCACCCTCTGCAAAAAAACCCAGTGCCAGCCACAAGCGTTGGCATAGTTTGTCACCACCCCCCCTCAAAAGCAATGTGGTCTTCCGCTCACCTGCTGCACACTGATTCCAGTGCCGGACGCTGCAGCCATCACCACTTGTGGCACCCAAGATCCCAAAGCACAAAAAACTACCGTTGCGCTTGTGAGAAATCATCAGCCCCATGCTCCTCCTCGCGACTGCCTGGTTCACCTCAAACACTCATCCAGTTCCAAAGGTGGCCTGCACGGCACCTGCAAAACCAAAGAGAAACGCTTAACCAAGCTTCCACACGATTCTCTGCTCTTAGACACTGACCTGGCCGACAATCACCTCATCTTTTTGGACCACGCATGAGCGTGTGGCTTCGCCCCTCAGAGCCTGCTTGCAGCACCTGAAAAGCACAAAGCAAGAGAAACAAGCTGAGATACCACCCAAAACTGCAGCCTACCCACACCAATTCCCATCTCCCGCTCCTTTACTTTGACCCCTCACTTGTCCGGCCTATGCCATTTACAGGTTGTCACGCTGAGGCTCAGGTACCACACGTAACGCACAAACAAGGGATGCTTATAACTCCACCCGCAATACAACAGCTGAAAAACAACTGCTACTTCAGCCCACTAGTCACCGCTCACCTTGTCCGAGCCAGCTCCGCTGCCAATATCCTGCTTCCCTCAGTGCTTCGCACCTTCAAAAGAAAAAAACCTCAAAACCTCTAAGTTAGTCACGCAGCCACCAGTCACACCTTCCCTCTGACACCACGCGCTGGCCCACCTTCTTACGGCGCTCTGCTTGCCTCTGCTTCTTTTCCCTTTGGCACATGACTTGTCCCTCTGCATCTGCAACAGCAATACTGAACAAGTCACCCGATGTGGAGTGACAGCTTCACAAATACAGAGGTCTCGTTTCCATTTAGGAATACCATCTGGGTTCCCTGCCCGGCACATGCTTGCATTTTGCACAAACGACCCCAGAACCTCTCTTTGCCCAAATATGTCCTATCCTGACCTGCCCTCTCTGCTACGCTGAATTTAAAACCCCTCCCTGCCACCCTACACGAAGATAGCGTTGGCCCCGCAATTTAGCTTTTGGAGGGCTGGGGTCAGAATCCATCTTTGACAAAGACCCCTCGCACCTTGCCCGACAAGCTCAGGGATGGACACCCTGCTACGCACGTGATTTCGAGTTGGTTTGCACCTTCAAAACACAGAGCGTTAACAGGTCATACAGGCACCAGCAACGGAACTGTGCCCTCCGTTGTTGCGTGCCCACCAACCGTCTGCTCACCGTCTGCCATTGGTGCCTGGCTCACTGCTGTGCATCTGCAGCAACAAAATAAAACAAGGTCAGCCAGATGCTGACAAATACCCTAACAAACAGAAAACAGCCCCCATTCGGACTTCTTTGCCCCATTAACCTTGTCCAGCTGTGCTTTGCACTCTGATCTGCCACACTGAGTCAGTCACATCAGCAAGTTCAAGAAAAAGAAAAACAGTGATACCCTTAGGAGTATACGCCTGTCCCTCTTCTTTCCCTCGCCCTAGCAGCCACATCCCAGACTCACCCTTTCCCCCAGCGGGCTAACGCGGCTCCACTCTCCTTCCGTGCTGCGTCTCCGGGGGCAGTGGCTGCATCAGGCACCTGCTCATACGTTCGGCCCATCTCCAATGTCTCGGGAGCCGTAGCCTTATCTGCCAGGCCCGCCTCAGGAAAATGCAGAGAGGCGCACAGACGTTATATACTGCTTTCCGAAAGAGAGAGCCTGCCATGCAAAACAAGACTAACAAATCCTTCTGACTGACTGACATACTCACATACTCAGGCAACACAGAGACCCCAAGAGCACAAAACCCCAGCGATCGACCTCACCCCGCCTCGTGGCCCACAACACTCTTCGCTCGCCTTTGCTGTTGTGCCTTGCTCGACTGTCCCGCTTAGCGCAGACCTATTACTTGGGCTGCAAGAATAAGTCAAACCACCCCCTGACAAACAAAAATTACAGTTACTGCCAGATGACTCAAATACGGGTAAAGACTGATAAAGCTCAGAAACTCAGTGCCACAAATGCCAAAAGAGGTATGGGTAGCAAACAACCATGGCTGGTGTAACGACAGACTCTTTCTTTGTGGATAAATAACTCTTAAATGACTCCATGAACTGCAGCACAGAGAACCCCTCGGTAAACACGCCTGAACGAGAGCGCCAACAGAAACGGGATGCGACACTGGGCTGCCAGAAGCCGCTCACATACAGAATGCTCCCATTAGATAATGCTACGCTAAAACGTCTTAAGCCAAAACTGCGTGGTAGTTACAGGAGACCTGAGGGCAGACAGATGCTGAATATGCGTGAATCGGTTGGTCCAACCCAAGCACCAGGTCCTTCTGCCCGTCCAGTGGTGTCCGTGATAGCTGTGGCATAATTATTAAAATAACCAAAATACAGCATTGTTCACACATTAAGGAAAAAGCTTAAAATCAAAAAAGGCTTCTAGGGTAGAATACGGCCGCAGCTGGTATGCGAAGAATCCACTACATCGGTGATTCCCTGCACAATATCGCTCGCAGAGCAACACGGGGATGGAGTGGGGTGGAGATTCCACGGCCAAGCCCTGTGATAATCAGCAGATATGGGAACGAGATGGTCCTATGGAACTGATAAGCTGCACGCTTACTACCCTGAGCCAACAGTTTGTCAAATTTTGACAAAATGCTGTCCTTTGTGTGAACTTTGCTCATTATAATGTCATTATAATACCTAAACACACCTCCATCCCAAAGGCTACCCGCCTCCAAGGTGCGACCACTCCTCCTTGAGTCTGCGCCCTGAATTTTTGATAAACTATACCTTGAAATGTGAAGCGAGAAAATTTTACACCAATCATAATAAAAGTATTTATGACTAAAGTCACTCAAACTCCACCTTGAAGGTAAAAAATAGTATAAAAATAGCCCAAAAAAGGGGGAATATTAGGGAAGACACCATCGTGAACAAGTCGAGGAGGACTCCATCAAAGACTGCCTTTGACTTCCGGGACCAGCCGACGGGCTGAGCCTTTCTTCCCCCGCATAGGGACGCCTTTGGCTAAGGCTTAGACTATACCAAGTGTTTCCTCAAAAAACTTAGAAATCTCTCTAGAGAGTCTTTTTCCTATGTTTATAGCCAGGCTGTATTATATATAACTTTGTCGCGCATTTTGTATAACTAACAACACTTTTATTTGCACGTGCTTTGCAGACAGTGTATTTATCGCCGGCAATCCATAAGAACTTATGTACTGTTGCTAAAATAAACTGCGCTGCTTAAGTAGCTGGTCGTTTCGGTTTCTCATTGAACGCGACCATAAAAGTGGCCGTGGTAGTTCACGAGCAACGACTGGACTGAAGGTGCAGTCCGCTACTAGTGTATCCAGAATCGTGATAGTTTAATATATATATTAAACGCGACTGGACTGATAGCGGTGGATTGGGCATCGCTCAGAATTCAAACCTGGCCGCACCTGGCCTCCCACCTCGGTGAGGAGTGTTAGAACGCAAGGGGGTTTGTTTTCTGCCAAACTGATCTGCCCTTTAACGCAACAATAGCCCTCACAGCCTCGAATGTAACAGACGGCTCCCCAGTCCGGGACCGTGTTCTGCATGTCTGAGCCATGGCCCCCACGCGCCCTGCTGTCACCACGCCCCCCGTGATGAAAATCAAATGGAACAACTAAGGACTCTGCTTCATCACCTTGGCGTCTGGAAGAAGCTTCCTTCCTCTGCTGACCACTGACACTGATGTCTTCATGCTGTCCCTTGAATGTGGGCTGGCCCTTGGCTGCCTGTATTGCCAAAGGAAGAGAAAATTGTTATGCTCTGATAACCTGCTCCACCCTCCTCTTGTTCTTCAAGAAATCTAAAGCAAGCTACCATCCCAATCACCACAGAACAGAAGCAGCTTGTGCAGGAGATGGCTGAGACCATCCCCATAAATGGAAGTGTCTGCTATGACCCTGCTTTGCCTTTCAGCGATAGTGCCCGCCCTTGGGGTTCCCCGAACCCCTTTGTGAGTTGCTAGGAAAATCAGATACACTTAGTTCAAAACATCTGGCAAACAAGATATGACCTGAAAACATATGTGTAACCTGCCTTATCCCAGACACAGATAGCTGCCTTCCTCCCACACAAAACTCACCTCTTTGACAAATACACAAAACAGAACATTACACCAAACAGAACAAAAATCCTTACCCTCCGACACACGCTGAAAGGGATTAGTGCACCCACATAACATATACTCGTACAACTGACTCACGTACCAGACTTCCTTAGAGCCAGCCGCTGAGAAGACAAGGGGAAGCCTTACGCTACCTCCCTGCACGCCCCGGTGCTCCAAACCTTCCGCTCCCCTCTCTGAAGCTGCCATTGTGAGAAAATGCTGGTGAGCCTGTCTGGCAAAAGAGGAAAGACGGCCACGGGGACCTGGATGTCACAAGAAGACCTGACTTTACCTGCAGGCATAAACAAAAGAAATGCTGCCAAAAAAA